>JAHWFP010169576.1:12450-27417 GCA_023313725.1 Lithobius niger
CGTAAATTCACAGCCAAAATATTCAAGGAACTTTTTCCAAAAACCAATAAAATTTTTCAAGGGATTCTCCAAGACCAAAACAATTTATTCAAGGAATTTTATTAATAAACAAATTTGGTCAAATAAGGCTGTTCAGCTTCACTTTAACTGGGGAACAGCCAGCAACATCGCTCCAAATACTAAAAGGTTTCTGTTTTAATAGTGCACGGAAAAAAACTTGGAGGTAAAAAATGGGTTTCTGTTTTTTTTTGTTTTTTTTAGTGTAGTTGTTGTTATAGTTTAGGGATGGTGAGTTTCCTTGGGGGCAAATTTCAATACGCAGGATACAGAAAGTTTTTTCCGTGGTTTTTTCCCCCCTACTGGCCTGTTTTTTTTTTTTAGGGGGTGAACTCCCGTTTCGCCCAAAAAAAAAAGCAGATTAGCAGCTTTACCCTCAGGGGCCAATCCCGTTCTACCAAATCCTGTTTTGCCAAAACGAATTTGATAAAATGTTACGTACACGAAATTTAATACCTTATTTCTATGTAATGGGGCTTTAAAAGGCAAACATTTAACAGAGACAAGCCACTGCCCTGCAATTGGCCCTTATTGAATAAGACCAATTAATTTATTACCGTTTTGAAAACTGGTAATACAGAGGGAAAAAACGTGTACTTTAAATATTGTTTACAATGCTTGATCGTCAGTACGTCAATGCTTAGGTTATCTTTTAAGAATAGTTAGTTGTACACGTGATGGATACCTTTCTCCAAACGGGAAGAATCCTGTTTCGCCAAATCAAAATATTCTTTAAAAATGTAACATTGCAGAAATTAAAGAATCATTTTTAATTGGAAGAAATTTGTCATTAGTTTTAGTTTCTGATGTTATATGTTTAGCTGCAACGCGCTTTAGCCGCAGCGAGCGTGGTAGCACGTAATTTGAAAAAAAAAATTATTCTACAAAACGAGATAGTCTGCGTAAAGGAAATTCCCGTTTTGTAGAAATGTCTTGATCCGTTTTGTTTTCTGCGAAATGGGATTCTGCGAAACGATAATAACGTTAGCAGTTAAGAAAGAAATTTGGGAGATCACTTTGCAATCCATTCCAAATTAAAAAAAAAAAACAATTTTTTAACTTGGTACCTATTTGTCCGGTGTCTATATGTCTGAGTGCCTCCATTTATCCGAGTGAATTTTTGTACAGTGCCTATAATGGGGTGCCTATATGTCGTACATCCCTTAAAAGGTACTCGGGTAATCTAGACACAAAAAGCTTATAAGACAACAACACTTTACGAACCTAATTCACGACACGAACGGTCAGTAAAAGTTTAAAAGTTAAAACTGTCCAATACATGTGTATTTTTTCCTGTGCCCTCCGGATTCCGTCAACCATAAAAACGTGGCCTTAGTACCACATAGTAGTCTACACTTAACTTGTAACAGATTGGCGAACCACAGCCCCCCCCCCCACCCTCCCCTCTTTCCACAATAAAACAATAAATTCACAGATCCGCCCCTCGGCCGCTTTACAAGTAAAAGTTGTTTTTTTTGCGTATTTCGAGTGCAACATTCGAAAACTATCAATTTTTCGTAGAAATTGGAAACCTTGTCATTGAGACTTTTTTTTTTTTAACTCTGCATCATTGGCCAACAAAAAACTTACTTTTCATTGTTCATTGAAGGCGAGTCAACCATACCAGCTTCTTGGATTCCTGTTTCATGTTGCCCCTATGCCACCCCTCCCCCAAAAATCACTAGGATAGGAATGTAATGGAAGTAGCCATGAATAGATGGTAATTCTGGCTGCAATAAGGACTTATAACGGTTGTTTTTTTTTATGACATACCTGAAACAAAACCTACAAGGGTTTTTGAACCTGCCAAGTTTCAGCCAATCAAAGTAGTGACATCAAAACAAAAATGGCTGCCACCAAGTTGCTACATCAGTTGTCGAGCTAATCCCACTGACTATTTGATCAAAAGTTGAATGAAAAACCTGACTGTTGGCAATGGTCAAGTTTTTCATCTAACCTTTGATCTATAGTCGGTGGGATTAGCTTGGCAACTAATGTAGCAACTTGGTGGCAGCCATTATTGTTCTGATATCACTACTTTGACTGGCTGAAACTTGTCACCCTGCAAAATGAAATACAAGTAATAACAGTAATGTCAATATACACTATAAAATACTCAAACAAAAAATTGTAAAAAAAAAAATCCTACCTGGTGACGCTTGGACGCAGCAGACGAATCCTTTTCCAGTCCGTCAGGAGACCACGTTTGGCTCCTTGGTTGCAGCTCCCAAGTGTCATCAGCTCCATCGTCACAGCTTTGTGACGCGTACAGTTGACTTTGCTGTGTACACCCGAGAGACGACGGACCTGCGGACGAGACGCGGACGTCAGTAGGGTTATCCAAAGCACACGTATCACTAGAGGTACACACCTGCCACATTTCACCACAATTGAAATCATTATTATCATCCACAGGGAAGGACTCATCAAAAGAATTGCTGGGAGTACGGAAATCCGCGTGCGTCGGGCTCTCCGAAGGAGACCCCGCGGTTGCGGGGGAGGATGGGGTGGTGGTGGTGTTGGTTGTGGTGGTGGTAGGGAAGGACTGCTCACCGGAAGTTTCTTGGACTGCTTCGGGCTGCTTGGAATCCATAAGGTCCTGCAAGAAGCTCAGCTCCTCGGCGATACTCAGCTTTTGGAGATGTTTTTCGCCAGACTTTCGCATCTCCTCCTCGAGCATTTCGCCATACGGCCCCCGGAGGCGCTTTTTGGAGTACCGCCGCTGTTGCTGAGGACTTCTTTGCGGCGGACGATCGCGTTCTAAACTATCACTGTCTGACAGAGTGGCCGAGTGGGCTTTGCGTGGGTATGGGTATATGCCGCCGGAACCAGACGCTTGCGGAATGGTTTCCGAAATGGCTTCCACAATCTGCAAGCGTAAGCCAGCCGACATCACAGACTGAGAAGAAAGTTTGTTGTTGCCGAGTTGAGGTTCGCTCTTGGAGGAAGCTATGAGTTCCGGAAGATCCAGCAATCCTTCATTTTTGTCTCCGCTAGGATCACTGTAATGCTTTTTCTTCAGCGCTTTCCCGTTGCTACGATCATCAAGTTTGTCAATATCGCTTGGCTCCTGAATAACACTCTCCATAACATCTTGATATGTTTCTTCAACATTGGCTTCACTAGGGCTAAAATGACTATCCGCTAAAGATACATTACTTAACTGATGTGTTGGATCGCTTCGCATTCCCTGATTAGCTGCAAGTAAGGATGCGGCAAATGATTTCAGTCCATTACTGTCAACTGATGTAAAGTCCATTTCTTCCGACACAGAACCCTTTCGTTGAGGTGGATATGTTAAAGAGCGGCCATTTCCAGACTTAGTGTTGGCTTCATACGGATTAACTTGAAATCCTACTGCATTGTTATTATAGGCTTTTCTTCTTTTGCGCTTGTCTGGACTACTAGGGTAGGCGGCCGCTTCTTCTAAGCGATTATCAGAAGACGTGCTGTCCATCCTAAAGTCAAAGCATACATTCGGATCGCTAAGCCGTTGTCGCATACTTGGAGTTGTCGGAGCCGATGCTGATGTTACATTACGATATGCCTGCACAAAGCTTGGTGAAGCATCAGAGTCTGCTACGAGACCTTCGTCGGAGACAGAGTCAGCAGCAGAGTCAAGTGAGAAGTCAGACTTCAAAGGATCGTTAGGGTCTACATCGTACTGGTGGGGGTTATTCATGGATTTATCAGAAGCCATTACGTGGCGAGGAAATGTCATCGACCTTCCATATTGTTGTGAGTAATACTGTTGTTCATTGGAATGGGCCTGAGAGTGGTTGTTCGCTGGCTGAGTGCCTATCTCTGAAAAATTGACTTGCGAGGTAGAGGCACTACGGTATACTTGTTGTTTCTGTTTAGGAATGGGCACATCACACTGTTTTTGGAGTTGGAGTTGTTGCAGTTGCTTCAAATGTTGTTCTTGCAATTGTTGGAGTTGCTGTTGTTGTAGTATCAACTGCTGTTGTAGTTGTTGGTTCTGCAGTTGCTGTTGCAGAAGGAGTTGTTGATGGTAACTTTCTTCTGATTTCTTTTGTTGCGGAGTGGGATTTGGAAACGATTGAGCTGCTTTGGTTGCCGCTGTTAAGTTCTGGTTGTATGCATTGTCGTCGTCTTCATCACCTGGGGACTGAGGCTTAAGTTTTGCGGTCAGTTCTTTTAATTTTTCTCGGTTGGATTTTTTGGACGGAGTCTTTTGCTCTACGGACACTGCTTGTTGTCTAACTAACTGAGGCACTTGCTGTTTAAAAGCTTGTGGTTGATTAGAAGGCTGTTGCAGTTGTAACGTTATAGGCTGATTTTGGCTTGGTAATGGTTGACGAGTGCCTGGCCTCGGCGATTCTGAAAGGCTCCTAGTTTTGACGTGGGGCGTTATATTAGTTGACCTGCCTCGCCGATACTTAGAAAAATCAAGGTCGTGAAGAATTTTTTCAATTTTTTCAAAATCTGGTGGCTCACTGTCAGAATAAGCCCCCGACTCGTACGTAGCTGGGTCAGAGCCCTGTTTCTGAAAATGGCCTCGGCGACCTAAAGTAAAATAAGCAGGTAATTCGGGTTTTGGCCTTACTTGTATTTTGGAAGCACTTGTTGGAGAAAGAGGTTTGACGGGGATGGCCTGCAAGGACACTTGTACTGGAACGTTGGGCTCAAACTTTTTGATGGCAACATTAGTTGGTCGAACTGGTTTGTTTTCAGAAGATACACCGTATTTTATTGGAGCCACTCTACGTTCCATTCTAGACTCATCAGGTGTTGTCAGCACATGGCTTTGGCTGCCAACTGTGCCATGTGTCTCTTCGATGTTCCACGTAACAGGCGGAGTACTATCTGCCACATAGCTGACACTTTCTGTTGACTTTGGCTGTTTTACAGATGAATCAAACTGCACTGATTTTAACGGCTGAAACGAGGACGGAAACTGAACTTGTGGCACGTTTTCATCTTTGTATACAAAGCCAGATTCTTTCACATTAGACACAGCATGGGTGGCAGCATCCCCATGAGGTGCTCTTAACCTTGATTTGATGACGTCACGAGGCACTGAAACAGGGCTAACTACGCGAGCTCCAACATTCTGAACCACAAATGCTGCCTCACTTTTGTCGTAAACATGCTGATCTTTACTGCCACTGCGTCGCGGAGATGACGACACAGCAGTGCGCCGCCGATGGATGTCTTCACCTCCGACAACAGTAAGCTGCTCACGGTTACGGCTCTGGCGCCCTTTTGTGTATGACTCAGTTGGCACGTTCTCCGGCGGTGCCCGTGGTTGCGGTTGCTGTTGCTGAGCCTGCCGGCCGCGGGGACGGTGAGACGCTGCTAAGGCCTCCGGAATGTCAAAATTCGACTTTCCAAATTCTTCCTGGATTTTCTGCAAACTAATGAGTAACTCCTGAAGTGTGGGATTTTCCTCACCCACGAGCGGAACCCTGTAATCCTTGCCGGGCCTTGTAGTAGCGGCGAGCGTTTCCTCCGAAGACTCCAGTCTCCATTTATCTAGAGCAGATGATGGCGGGCTAAAGATAGTTCGGCTGCCACCAGTTGGCAAGTGCGCACCATCCCAAGACGAGTCTACAAATTTAGCAGCTGACTTTTCATTAAAAGACAACGGTGACGTTGGCGCTGCCTCGGTAGCGCGACCGGCTGGCGGCTCTGGCCACGGTTTGTTGCCAGATGAGGACGACGTAGAATGCGGATAGCCGCCACGGAGGATGTACTGAGAGTCTTTAGTCTGTCTGTCAGAATGTGGCGGCCATGATGCCTCCCCTTCCACCACGTGTAGCTGATTGTGTAAAGGCCATTCAATTTCACTGATAATGGACGGCTCGGGGCTTGAGGTGCTTGAGCGGGAACGTCCTAAACCAAGTTTATTGAGGAAAGCCGAGGGCTCACTTCCTGTAGTTGCTGGCCCACGGGCTGTCAAACAACTTGCCTCAGTATCCGAGGCACTAGAACTCACACTCGAACCACTGTCCGAAAGGCGACGCCAAAATGCCGAGCGGACGGCAGGGGGAGGAGGAGGCACTTGGGGCAGAGCCACTTCTTCCCGCCCATCACCGGCGTCAGGTAGTGGGGGCTGAGTGGCGTTCGCAGCATCGCACACATGAGCACAAGTAGTACTAGATTCTCCTACATCTGCAGTCAACAAATCAGCATCACTTGCCGCGGCGGCCGAACCGCTCAAGTCAGCGCTTGCCTCCCTGATGCATTCTTCCGTTAATAGAGGGGCTATTTTTAGATCTCGATCTGGCTGTGGCGGTGGAGGCTGCGATAATAAACAAGTACATTTGCTCGAATCTGAACCGGCTAGAGTTTGCTCCCCTTCCGCTAAACTTTTCCCCGCGCCCTGTTGCAATAATCCCGGCGAGCCGCCCGCAATATCCTTGCCATCCACGGGAGGCTGCTGCTCACGCTCGGAAATCTTCTCCTTTGCCTCACCCCCCTCCCTCGAAATGGGCCGGTCAGTAGGTTCGGCGGGGGGAATGCCCACCGATTTGGCTCCACTCTCGACGTCGCCTTCTCCTCCTGAAGTTGGCTTCACTGCCAAGGCAGCGGCGTCGGCACTCTCAGAATGCGTGCTCCCCTTCTCCCGTCCCCTGCGGTCGGCTTTTAAATGACCTTTCGCTTCGGCGGCAACAACAGCTTCAACAATGTCCACCATTGTTTTGCGCTTGGCCTTCAACTTGGCGCCTCCCGCACTCGACGATTTCCGACTGTCGGGCGACAATTTCCGACGCACCTTTTCCGGAGAAGCAGTCGACATTGTTGTAGTTTTTACAGTTGCAGCAGCCACGGCGGCATCTGCACTCGTCTGAGTCGGGACGTCCGATTTAGCATCTGGTGCCGCTCTGGATGCCATGTTTTCGTCACCAGTCTTTTTGCTAACTTTGCTCTTAGAAACAACACTGCCTTGGTCTTTCACCTCGGCGACCGGGGTTTTCGTTTCCGTAGACTTTTCCTGCGCTTTCCCATCACCGGGACCCTTCACCCCTCCCGTTTTGGGAGGAGGGGCCGCCGCTGCTGGGAGGGGGTCATCTTTAACCTTTTCTTTTTTGTCAGCATCTTCATTTTTGGCAGTTGTTGTTTTCGTCTCCTTTTTGGCACCGACTTCCTCCAGTTTCTTCGTTGTTTGCGTTACATCTTCCCTGCTTCCCCCGGCCTTATTCACACTTTCGGACGACGAAGTTTCGGCTTTTAACGAACTTTTACGCGTCGGCGAAGTCGAGCCGCCCGTAGCTGCAGCCGCGGCTTCCTCCTTCTGCAACAAGAGTTTGTCCGCCTGGCTCAAGACCTGCCGCACGGTGCCGGCTTTTAAGGCCGATTCTCCTCGGCGCGGCCGGGGAACGTCTGTCGAACCCCGCCGTCCAGCTGATGCCGACTCCTGCGGTGGTGTTGACGCGGCCTGCTCAAACATTCGCGCCCTGGCCCGTACATTGAGCTTAGCGGCCGCCTTCTTGCTTGCGTCTGTCATAGTGGCGAAAGTTCGAAAAAATTAAAAAACACCATATTCACAACAACATCAGCACGCGTGTATCCAGGGAAACACATCACCTCGCCGACAATACACTTTTTTTTTTCCCCAACAATTCACCTCCGCTCCACTGTTGCACTTGGAGGGGCAGGTATAATACATAAACCCAAACAACACGCACCCACACGAACACACACACACAGATCACATCTCCGACCACGTGGTGGTGACCCGTACACCCCGAATTCTTGCGTCCATACCGCAAAATCACAACATCAAGCAAGCAACACACAAAAAAATCACAGCAGCAGCACCACAAAGATTAATCCAAGACGCGAGCCGTACGGCAGACGGTATCCTCCTGGCATCGTTACTATGGCAACGCGTCAACACTTGACACACGGATGGAGCAAAAGTCGGCACGTTTTTTCAGCAACAGGTTGTCCCAAGTAGCGACCCAACCCGAACGCCAGCCCACAGCCGAATGGCGATGGAATCGCGGTGCTACGAAGCCCCGGCCCGACGGTGCTTCGCTCTGGTGGCTCCTCCGCACACCAACGATGACACGATTCGCGCCCGAGGAACCCCATGATGGCAAACATCCACGGACAAATTCGCGAAACGCGAGTGACGCGGTCGGGTCGGGCTCTCCGCGAGCGACTAGCGAACGATAAACTCCACTCGGGCTGTTTTTGGACTGTTTCTGCTCCACAGCAGCTTTAAAAATCCAAGCCTTCACAATAAGAGCTCCTTTTAGGTCATCTCTCGAAGTGGTGGGGGGGGGGGGGGGGGGGGCGATGGAGGAAGGGGAAGAGGAGAACTTTAATTACGAAAAATAACTCTTTCTCTTCCTTCCTTCCTTTGAGCAGCGACACACCAACACATCTTCAAATTCTTGCATATGAGCAAACAAAAACGAGCTCGTTTGGGGTTTAAGGCAGGTTTTAACTTTTCCTTCGGTTTTCTTTCAAGCGACTACACCAAACATCTTCAAATTCCTGAATATTAGGAAACAAAAACGAACTCATTTGATGTTTAAGGCAAGTTTTAACTGAACCAGGCTGATTTACACAGAACAGTAACTTTTCCTCCGTCCTTCTTCAAAGCGACGACACCAAACATCTTCAAATTCGTGCATATTAGTAAACAAAAACGAGCTCGTTTGGTGTTTGAAGCAAGGTTTAACTGAACCGAACTCTGAACAGAAAAGTAACATTTAATTAAAAAAGTAACTTTTCCTCCACTTTTCCTTAAATCGACGACACCAAATATCTTCAAATTCTTGCGGCATATTAGCAAACAAAAACGAGCTTGCTTGGTGTTTAAGGTAAGGTTTAACTTTGCCGCAGTCAAACCAGAAAGGAACACGAATAAGCTTTCCTGTAAGGTTTTAGATACAATTGTTACTGTAGGTTAGTCCACGTGAAACCTTTCTGCTGTATTTAACCACTGCGAAATCTATCAATGCATCAAAACCAGTTTTAAAAAATGCATAACTTAGGTGCATTTATATGTAGAGCCCTTCTCGCTCGCCTAAAGCTGTTTGCTGCTGGTGTATCTTGATCTGTTTATAATGATTTACTAGTTTCCCGTAAGATGTGAAGCAATATATACACAAATAGGCCTAAATGCAGCAAGAAGGAACTACAACTATAACAACAGGGCTTAATAGGCCTAAATGGAATAAGAACGAACTGCAGCAGTAACAACAGGCCTCTACACGTGCACACAGGCCTAAATGCAACGAGAAGGAACAACAACATAACAACAGGCCTAAACAGGCACAAATAAGAAGGTACAACAACAATAACAACAACAGGCCTAAATGAGCTAACTTTAAACAATACTTCATAATTTCTTGTTGTATATTTCTACATGTTCTTACACTATTCAAACACATCATAACGCAGCAGCCATTCAACATGGCGCTCGTTTTAGTTTTTGTCGATTCGTAAACAAACCGTCGAAGGCTCGCATACAAAAATCAGTACTTCATTTTCTGTTACCACCGTTGTTGTTGTTTTAATTCGATGATGCCAGGCCAAGTGCTTAGTACCGCCTGCCTCGAGCCATGACAAGAGCATCTCCCTGCACTTAGTTTCCACATTAGCCAGAAGTGCGCCACAAATGGTGAAAGGCAATCGCTAATTTTTCATACAGTGTGAAACTGTGGAAAAAGGGGAATGAAAGGGTAAGTTTGGGTGCATTAACCGGCAGGTCCAGAAATTCCTGAGTTTTTAGTCTAGACAGTGTGTCGCCTGTCGCCTGTCAGTGTGTAATTGTTATGAGAGCTTAATTGTTGTCAAATAAATTGTTGTCGTAAATTGTAAAGCAGCATTGGGCTGGATTGATACTTGGGTGGGTGACCGCATGGGAATCTGGCTGTTGCAGACATAGGGCCTTAGGGCTTCGGGCAGATGACCAGGAGTGGTTAACGCTCGTTAAACCCTTTAACCCTTTAAAAGCGAGCTTGGTGTGGAGTGAAGGCCAGGACGCATTGGAAATGGAGTATGGTGTACAGTGGATGCTGCAAGGTATTGTGTATAGCATATGGTGTTGTGTATAGTATATGATGTGGTAGAGTATAGTGTACCTAGAGTAGAAGGGGCGTACGGCTTTGGGCCACCGCCCCTAATAAATCTGTTCGAAAAGCGAGACAGGTGCAGGGCTTCGTCGGGAAAATTACCAAAAGTGGTTAAGGCTCGCTAAAACCCTTTGTTCCCTTTTGAAGGTGAGCCAGGCAGATAGTACGACCGCTTTCTGTCCGGGAGGTCCGGGTTCGATCGAGGCCTCGGTTACCTCCTGGCATTTTCGGGAGAAGGACCCTGTGGTGCCTCGTGCTCATGTCGATTGTGGCATGTTAAAGATCCTGGGGTTTTCCGTTTGAAATACTCTAGCTAAAAAAAAAAACACACACTCAACAGGGTTGCAGTCCTACATGTGCAATGGAAAAGGGAAACAAGAGTACTCAGAGACTACGGTTAGAAAGCCGTAAATTAGTTTTAAAGTAATCCTGCAGCTGAACGATGAGACGCTTGGGGCCTCGTCCTTTTATGTCACTGTACTAGAGTATCCAGCCAATTAGAGATCTCACTGTTGACGTCTTTGCAAGAATTTGCTGCTACAGCACGGCATGAGGCAAGGTGACCGTCTCTTGTGCCGGAGGTCCACGGGTTCGAGTCTAGCCTCAGCCACCCCCTGCATTTTCGGGAAGAGAAAGTCCCTGCGATACCTCGTGTTCATGTCGCTTGTGCTTGTACAGGAATCTATGAATTTTCGATGGGAATTACCTAGCAAAATTGTCCCTCTATCCTTCTAGCTCTATGGCGACGGCGAGGTGTGCGTCAAAAACTAAAGCTATAGTACAGTAGCAAAAATAATGCATATGTAGTTTGGAAAAAGGGACTAGTCGAACTAACGCCCTTTTAATTGCTAGGGTTATCTGGCGACGGACCATTTTTCTAGGAAATACCTAGTAGACACGTGTATACCCGTTTTGCCGAATCCTGCTTCGCTGAAAATCTTTCCCGTTTCGCCGAAAATTAAGCCCAGATTGAAATTCGGTGAAATTTCCGTTTTGCCGAATTCCGTTTCGGCGAATCAAAATATTCGTTAAAATTATAACATTGAAGAAGTTAAAGGCGCGTTCCTAATGGGAAGGAATTTGGTGATTAGTTGCAGGGTTCTAATGTTTTTTGTTTAGCCGCAGCGAGCGCGGCAACGCGAGTGACGCACGTAATTTGAAAAAAAATGTATTCGGTAACACGGGATTAGGCGAAACGGCCATACACCCTTTTTCGTGCCACAGTTAACATGAGCACGAACCCATTTCCAGGAACTTCTTTTCCCGAGTTGGGGTGAGGGCATACTAGAACCCGGGACCTCCAGCACTTGAGATTGTAGTGCAGATCGCTTGGCCGTTCGACAATCGCCAGGGAAGCCACCGTGTTTCTGGGCCACATTTTTTCCTCATGTTTCCTCTCCCAATCTGTGCTAAACAGACTGCTGATTCTGCAATTCGAATCTTCCTTCCATCGCACGGTGTATACCCCTGAGAGGACTGTAATTGGACGATTTGCTTCAAAATTAAACAAGGCCCAATGGCCTTGAGGAGCAAACTTATTTATGTTGCCTTTTGAACTTATATGTCAGACTGCCTGAGCGGGGAATTGAATCCATGACCTTTGATACCGGATGCCGAGGTCCTACTGCTGAGCCATACTGACACTCGGCCAAAAGAAAACGTCTATGCATGCACACATAGACATACCAACATACCCTTTTCTAATCGCCACTGGAGGGACGATAGCTTGCGTCCTCACACCAGTGAAACCGAAAAGAACACTATAAGCGTGCAATCGTTGGTTCAATTCCCTACTCAGCCAGTCTGACATTGAAAGGTACATTCCTCCCAAAGCCATTTTTCTCGATCCTCCACATCAAGTACGGCCACAAAGTTCTATTTACTTACCGTTAGTTAATCATCTGCTAAAAATCCGTTTTAAAATGTGGTGTCTACGAGATTTTCTGTTGAATATTGGGAACTAATTTAATAGCATCCTGCAGATTATATTATCCGTTGCTCACTTACAATAACCATGACGTTTCATCTGGGTTGTGTGCATGACCTAATTTTTTAATCGCTTGCTAATAATTACCATGAGATCAAAAATCTAAAAGACTAATGCGGTAAAAATTAAAATTATTCATGCCAATAGATCGCCGAATAAAAATTATAAAAGTGTGATGTTAAAATATGAAAATCATTCCGGTTTGCAACGATACAAATTGTGTGTTCATGCTGTTTCGTCTACTACGCCCAGGGCCAACTGAGATAGTAACTGCATTTCCCGCTTCGAGGAACGCAGCTGCTATATCAGTTGGCCTTGTATTGTGAGGTGCTAAGGGAGTGGACGATAAGTTTCGAGTCAAGCTCAATTCCTATTCACTCCTTACTGTATAGCTAGGGGACTATACACAATAGCGTCACATATTAGGCATCGGCTTCAAGTTTTCCCCTTGAACCGACCCTGTTCAGAGCAGAGAGACTGTGGGCGCACCGTCTCTCCTACACCAAGTCCCGATTCTGGCCAGGAGGGGGGGGGGGAATCCCCTTCAGGTTTTACGTCACGTGACAGGCTAGCTGGCACGAACCGGTTCCGACTAGTTGAATAGAGGAGCAAGCTCGTTCCCGGCTGTTGGCGCTCTGCCAATAGCTGCGTTTAGGCAGATATTGAGAGAGTGCACAAGCAGCGCATGTAACTGCAAGGCGCACCGCGTAATAGCGCCTCGCTATACATTATAGCGTGTTACAGTATTACTACACTGGGTCTCGTGAAACGGTGCGATGGTAAGAAGCGCGGAGGGCGATCTAAAGCAGGCGGAATGTGTTACAAGGCATGCGGAATGTCCCTTTAAGTTTAAAAGGCAACGTAAACAGGTCTGCATACGTACTTATCGAGCCCTTTGGGCCCATTTAGCTTTCCGTCCTGTTTAATCCCTAATTTTACGCTTTCATGTGTGTTCCCTTCAATTTCGCTGGTGTGTGGGCGTGCAACCAATCGTCCCTCCAGTGGCGATTGGAAAGGTGCGTGTTTACATGTTTATCTGTGCGTGTTAAATGCTGCCTATGGACGTTTCCTTTTGGCCGTGTCAGTATGGTTCAGCGGTAAAACCTCGGCATTTGGTGTCAAATGTCGCGGGTTCAGTTCCCCACTGAGGAAATCTGACACGTAAGTCCAAAAGGCAGCGTAAATAGGTTTGCACCCGTATTTATTTGGTTAACGCCCCCCCCCCCCTCAAGTTGGTTCAAACGTCTAAAAAGTGTGTTGCGGTGTGCATCAGATATGATTCAAAGTGGGATTAGACACAAATAACAGAAATATAATTTTCTGTTTCAAACTATAAAAAAAAAAAACCTACAGCTGCCCCAGGACACAACCAGGGCTTCACCCTTTGAAACAATCTTGGTGATTACTGCAACGCATCAACAGGCGATTTCAAGCGTTGCCACTAAGCAGAAGTCACAACGCGCTCCTCGAACCTTGTTAGCCAGCAGACTCTCGTCAACGTCAAATCGAACCCCACGGCCGATTAACTTAAAAAAAAATTCATGTGGAGTTTGGAAAAAGCCTAATTCCTCCCCCCCCCCCCCACACACACACGCACCCTCGTTGGGGAGGGGGGGGGGACATTTACAGCCGGCCGACAGGACCAACTATTCGCATTCCGCCCCAAAACCGACAAGAATGTTTATACCATAATGGTTGAGTATAACGCTTGACGTTATCTACGAGATTTTGAAGTTGCATCATTCATCCTTACGACAGGGTTTGGGCCTGAGCTAAAACAATTTCCACGTTTCTGAGTCACTTTTCAAAACAATTATGAACAGAACTTTTAGTAAACTAATCCCCAGTGACAAAAAAAAAAAAAGAAGTGGAGGAGCTGTAGGTGACGACTGGGAAACCTGGAGAACCGACGTCGGGTTTTCACCTCCTCTTGGGGGGGGGGGGAGGGGGGGTTCCCAAATTCCTAAATAGCAATCGTAATTTTTACGTAGCGATCGGTGGCGTTGCCATAAATTTATACGGAACAAAAGGTGTAATTTCTTATCGGCTATAACACCCAAAGTGGGATTCGGTTTGAGAATTTTTGTTTTCTTTCCCGTCAAAACGGTTTCCCGTCGTAATTTCGTTCCACTGACAGCGCGTATACTATCGGTACCTTCCTAAACGACCAAACAGAGCGAACCAAACGCACCACTGTTGGTGACAGTTTGGCTCATTCCTTGCTAATATCCGTGTTGATGCGGCTTGATTGACGTCAACATCGGCGATGAATCTGTTTCGTCAAAACTGTTTCCTCGCGCATGCTGAAACCTCCACCCCAGCAAACCACCTCCCTGAGATGGTTCGCAATTTGGCATTGCTCTCGCCTGGTCACATATAATAGCCAATCCATTAGCCAGGTCTGGTCCGGTAAAGGTATGACGTATCGAATACTCTACTGAGCTTGTTGAGCTGTGTTGTAGTTTAGGAAGGTGCTGAACGGCTGACGCAACATCACTGCGCACGCGCGAGGCCAAGTTTGGAGCCAAACTGTCTCTAACACTGGTGCGTTCTGTTCGGTGCTCTAGGAAGGTACTGTATGTGAAACGTGTGGGTCAGCGTTTCATTAGGCCACGCATAAAGACAGAGAGTATATATAGTTGAGTGTCAAAAATGAGCATCCCCGGATCACGACGGCTGCATCACTACACAATTGCACCCAAAGGCGTAACTTCAAAACTGGGGCCCGGGGCATGAGTGCAGTGAGGGGGGGGGGGGGGCTCTTTATAAAAACATACTGCAGTTATTGCCACACAAGATGAGAACCCAGCATAGGCTGCCCTCCTTCATAACAAAAATGCAGTTTTTGCAAGACAAGAGCCAAGTGCC
>JAHWFP010169579.1:0-19659 GCA_023313725.1 Lithobius niger
TTTCATAAAACAACCCTCCCTTCCCATCCCGCCATGTTGCAAACGGTGCCTCAAAAACGACCCGTGTGCTCAATTATGTTTGGTTGGCTAATAAACTCTGATTGAGTGATTTAATCGTCCAGAGTCGTCCAGCATCATTTTAACAATTTCGCTGGCTAGCAATATTATGGTGTGGTAAATTAAGTTTCATTGTTTACAGAGGTCCTATTGTTTCCGGCCACTTTGCAACGTAGGGCCTTAGGGCTTCGGGAAGATGACCAGGAGTGATTAATACTCGTTAAACCCTTTGAAACCCTTTGCAACGTAGCAATGACTAGCACCGTGCACCGCTTGTTTAAAGTGATTGTTGGTTAGTGATTGTTACTTCTTATATTGTTGATTAGGCCACATGGGACACGGAAAAGCGGGACTTAGGTATCAGGGCTTATTATTGCCAGTGCTTATTAGAGTTCGTTTGCGCACGAGAATTTTCAAAAACTGGACAGGCGGCGGCTGCGGCGAGGCCCCAGAATGCAATGCTGCAACATGTAACAATGGGGCAACAATAGGTGAGGTGCACAAGATCGGATTGAAGCTCGCTCCAACAAGTTGCAAAGATGCTCGGGCACGGGGAAAGTAACATTGTCGTGGTTAGTTACCATTGTCGGGCGCAGATAGGTTGTCGAGAACCAAAATGAAATGTTCTTGGTTTTCGCTTCAATCTTTCAGTTTTAAACCGCACGGTGCAAAGTTTGTAATTTTGAGGCCTTAGGCCTCAAAATTGGGCGACCAACATGACTGAATGACTTATTTTCTTCTTCAATGCGGTCTTCGGAAAGCCAGTTGAATTGTTTCCGCGATTGTTTGCCACAATGCTGCATATGCTTGCAACAATGCAGAATCAACTACCCATCGATCTGACAGAGTAACTTTAGAGACACGCCTTAGTGTATTTGCCATCAAATGACAAACATGGAACAAAGCTTGGGGGGGAACCTGAACAGAAATAAGCATTTCTAATGTCTCGTTTTTTCGCAAACAAAATTGGGTGTACAGTGGACATACCGTCCACATGATAGACCAGACCGTAGCAATTACAATAAAACTGAAGCAAAAAAAGCCAACAAATTAACTGAACGCAAACGAACTATAATTTGAACTCCAATTCCCGGGAACAAGTCTTGTTACTTGCCAGCCTTCATGCACACGCATTCATGTATACATTACTATTCAAACAAACTTCACACAAATGAAATAAACACGCAAAATACAAAACACGCACGCACGTGAAACAAAACGAAAATCTAAAACACATACAAACACATAAACATATACGCCGTAAACAGCAAAACGCCTACAAAAGATGAAAAATACACTCACAAAGACAGGCAATAAAAAAGTGTCTTTGTTAGGAGTATATGCTTGTTTCACAAATTATAAATCCACGCAAAATACACGTATAGCCACTCACAGGAAACACACTTAAAATATAAAACAACAAACACAGACAAATATTTAAAAAAAAGCCTGAACAACACGCAAATTAAGTGCACACAAACATACACGCACACAAACATTATAATTTTCAAACACAAACTACGTTCACGTTCTGACATAACCTCTGAGTAAAAACAGTCCTTGTTCCCTGGAATTGGAGTTCAAATTATAGTTCGTTGCGTTCGAGTGAACTCTAATCCGTTTTTATTCGTGAATCTTTACAGCTGTGAGTATGGGGATACGAGCTCTAAAGCTTTCTCTCAACGTCGCAGCCGCTTTTTTTCAGTTAATAAGGTGTAGATTTCAAACATGATATACGAATCGCATCTACAAATTGCATAAAATTAAACAAATGAATATGAAAAAGAAGGAAATAACTTAATAATCTATTAACCCACGCTAAATGTCAAATTATTAATGTACTAGAGGAAGCCCGTGCTATGCACGGGGCCGGTCATGAATTAAGTTTACGGACACATTTCCCGGGACATTTTCCTGGGACATTTTTCCGGCACTCTTCCACACGACTTGTCAGATTGATCGTGTTCAGCCTTCGCGAGTGTGCGAAAGAAAAAAAAAACGAAAGAGAGCTATACTAAAAGGAATTTAAAACGCATGTCTTAAGATTATACCATTTTTCCTTATATTCTTTACTTTATTTCATTTATTTGTAAGTTTTTTTTAATTATACTTTTTAAGTTTATTCATATTTAATTCTGTCCGTTTCTGAACACCAGTTCTGACATTTTGTTGGAAAATGATGAAAGATTTCCTATTATGGCTATTAATTGAGTACAAATAAATACTATAGTAATCGTATTTCTACTAGTTTTTTAATTTTCGTGCCTAGCTGAGTATTTACTTAAAAATTTTAAAGATTTTACTCTAAGTTTATTCATATTTAATTACGAAACAGAATATTCTGTTCCTTTCTAAACACCACTTCTGACAGACATTCTGTTGGAAAATGGCGGGAAAGAGACCAAATGCTTGTTTCCAATTCTGGCCATTAGCTGGATACAAATAAATATTATGGTAATCGTATTTCCATTACCCGTTCGATTATCGTGTCTAGCTAAGTGAGTATCGATTTTAAAGATGGATGCTTTACCGTTCAGCCAAACGAATGATCGATCGCTGCACGACTTTCTTGTTGAGAGAAAGAAAAAGTGCGTCAATTTGCGGCCATGTGGTGCAAGGGTTGCCGACTACATTGCTTGGCTTCTAAGTTCATACTCGAGCTTTGTAGTAGATTAAATGCAGCCTTACGTTTAACCTTTTCCTTACTCAACAACTTTCGATTCTTCTATGTTTTTTGAACTATGAACCGATGGGCGTATACACGTGGGCATTCTCTCAAATTTGTAACAGGTTTTTTTTTTAACGGACTGCCTAAATTTTTCTTTGCCGAAGGGATTGTGTAGTGCGGGTGTGGAATGACCTTCCTGATGAGTTGGTTACATTGCCATCAATAATTGAGGCTTTTAAAACTAGGCTGAAGCATTTTAATTTGAAGAAATACTTATCCAGGCCCGTACATGTTTTAAATTGACTTCGTGACTACCTAATATTGACTTGTTTCTTTCTTTATTTCTTTATTTTATTTTTTTCCTTTTTTTTTTTTGGACAATGTCCTACGAATTTTTGCCATACAATTTTTTTGTAATTTATTCGGCGTAGGATTTAGTGGTTAGAGTTGGTGCGTCCCATCTTCCTTTTACTACTGCAAGAAAGTTATTATTATTATTATTATTATTGACAGTGAAGTGACGAAGCTAAGACGAAAATCGCCAACGCCATTAGCGCATTCATGTATGACGACAACAAGGAATGTTGGCAAATGACGTCACAATAGTGCAGAGTGAAGAAATGAAAGAAAAACACTGTGGAAGTCGGTCGAAAAAAGAAAAATGCGAAAACATTTGAGGCAATTCAGCCAAGAAGATTAAGGAGAGTTCATCGAGAAGAAATAATAATAAAAAAATAAAAATAAAGTGGAGTTCAGAAGATTTGAACCAAAGTCGAACTGAAATACAAAACTGAAGATTGAAACCAAACCAAAAGTGAGAAATGTGGTGTGGAGACTGTGAAGGAAAACTTAGCAACCAAAATGATAATGTGACTTGTGGGAAATGCACTACAAAATACCATTTTAAATGTGCAAAAATAACAGTAAAAACATGGAATGCAAAAAAAGTCAAAAGCCGTGAAGATTGGAAATGTGTGCGGTGCAGGAAAACAAACACGCAATCAGGAAAAGTAAAAGAAGACAAAGAATATGCAAACAGTGATGAAGATAGTGAAAGTGACCAAGGACAAATTGACACGAAAAAACAAACTCAAGAAATGAAGGACAAAATAACAGAACTAGAAAATAAGGACATAAAAGACAAACAAACTGAAAAAAAGTGCAAGAGCTAGAGATTACATCGCATGAAAAGGACCAATATGACTGCAACCGAAATTTGGAAATTGGCAATTATATTGGTTATCACAGAAAAATCTCAAAGAGGTTGCATATAAAGTAGCACAGAATTTTAACATTGTACCGTACCATCCAGGACAGATAGAAGCAGCACACAGAATCCCTAATAAAAATAAACACCAAAAAAGTGCCATAATTATCCAATTCAAAAGTAGGGAATTTAGAGATATTTGGCTGGAAAAAAAAATAGCAACCAACGACGATGTATACAGAAATGGAAACAGAGACAGAGTGTACATAAACGAAAACATGACGCCCTACTACAAGAAACTTTTTTGGCAAACAAAAGAATTTGCTAAAAATAATGGGTACAAAAAATGTGTGTGGTTTGCAAGAGGAAAACTTCAAATGAGAAAAGATGAAAGCTATAGTGAAGTTAAAATAGTGAAAAGAGAAGAAGATCTTGAGCCCACAAATGGAGTCGAAATATAAATCACATGCAGAGGTAAAAAAGAAGTTGATGGAGATCCAGGAGAAAATGTACAATTTAAGTTGATATATGTCAACATTAGAAGCATAAGAAAAAATTGGGAATTGTTAAAATTAAATTTAAAGGATACAAACACAGACTGGGACGTTATCGTTGTAACTGAAATAAATATAAAGAAAAAAAGAAATTGAACAATATGATTTAGATGGTTTTACAAATTTTAATTGCACGAGGGAACATACAAATAGAGGAGGAGGTTTAATTGTTTACATAAACAACAAATTAATTATTGATAAAAAAAAAATTAAAAAACTAACAATTAAAAATAATGATGGACTAGAAGTAACTGTCTAAAAAAATTTACAAATTTATAAAATAATTGCTATTTATAGAAGACCAGAAACAAACAAATTAAATTTTGTCAAAGAATTAAAAATGTTTTGAAAATAATAACCAAAGAAAAAAACAAAGAAAATATTATTTTGGTGGGAGATTTAAATATTGATATATTAAAATATGAAGAAAATTCAGGAGATAAACACGATCAAGTAAATGTTGACAAATATGAAAACATGATGGCTAGTATTGGTTTTGAGAAAATAATCGAATCACCAACAAGAGAAGAAATAATAATAAAAAATGGTCGAGTGAATTTCCAAAAATCTTGTATTGACCTTATATTTGTTAAATCAAAGAAAAATGACTATAATGTAAATGGAGGTACAATAAGAATCAAAATAGCAGATCATTATTTCACAATTTGTTGGATTTCGAAACAAGGAGGAAATAAAAAGTTAGATTTATACCAACAAAGTTATTATAAAGAGGAAAATTAAAAAAATAAATACGACCAAAAATTAATAATACAAAATCTACTCAGCAATATAACTGGAATGAATTAAATTATATAGGTTGTCCAAATAAAATGTATGATACAATACAAAAGGTAATAAATAATATTTATGAAAAAAACATAACTAATGGACAAAATAAGAAAGACAAATAATAAAAAAAAAAAGGAAAGACTGGATTACTCAAGATGTGTTGGGCCTTACAAATAAAAAAATCAAATGTGGAAATCTTTACAAAACTTAAAAAAAAAGATCGAAATTGATACTATAAAAAAATACAGAGATTTGAAAATAGTGGTTGAGAAAAAAATAGCAGTATGTAAACAAAATTTTTATAAAAAGAAATTAAATGAAGCAGAAAAAGATAACAAAACATTATGGACAACAATACAGGAAATAAATGGAAAATTTAAAGGAAAAGAAAAGATTAATGTAACATTACTGAAAACTTTTAAAGGAACAGAACCCAATAAACTGAGAAATGAATTTATTGAGAAATTTGAAAACCAAGTACTGAAACTAAAAAATTAATTTCAACAAAAAAATAGATGTCTACAAACAGAGTGAGCATTATAATAATGTATACAAGAAACAAAGTAAAAAGGAAAATGTCAGAAAACTTATAAAAATCAATGTTTATACAGGAACCAGAAATAACGGAAATAATACAAATTATTAATGAATTAAAAAATACAAACGCCACAGGAATTGATGGATTTAATACCGCTAACTACAAAGAATCTAAAGAAAACACAGCAATATTTATTTGTAAATAATAAATTGTATGATTCAGAAGGAAATATGGCCAGATCAATTGAAGATACAGGTATTAAGACCAATATGCCAAAAAAGGATAAAAAAACTAGCAAAGATAACTATAGGCCAATATCACTGCTATCAATTGATTTTTATTATTATTATTACTTTACATCAGTCTTGAAAAAACATGTTTTTTTGCCCATAAACACTTCACATATTATTACCGGAAACTCCTTAATTTTTGTACATGATAATAACTGTGATAAAATTCTACCATGTAATTGCAAAGCCATTACAAGAATATCTGAAGCAAAATAATTGGGGGTAGACATTGACACGCATTGGAAGTTTTATACTCACCTTGAAAACATCATTATTAAAATTAGGAA
Organism: Lithobius niger; assembly: GCA_023313725.1. Lineage (NCBI taxonomy): Eukaryota > Metazoa > Arthropoda > Chilopoda > Lithobiomorpha > Lithobiidae > Lithobius > Lithobius niger. The sequence continues at coordinate 6,391 of JAHWFP010169579.1, forward strand.
ATTTATACCAGCTTTTTATAAACTAAACCTTCTGTTAAATACAAAAAATAAAAAAATGATTTTTGATGGATTAATTATGTCAGTCATAAATTACTGCATTTTGATCTATGGTACAACAACATCAGGCATTATTGATCGACTGCAAACAATGCAAAATAAAGCTTTAAAAACATTATTCATGAACGAGAAGGGCGAAAAAAGTACAAAGAGCTTATTCCATGAATTGAATATCCTTAATGTCAGAGAATTGTTTATTTATACTTTGATTACTAAATTTTACTATACCGACAATTATAAAGTAAAACTAAATAGGAACTTAAGGAAATCTAACGATTGGTTAAAACAGCTGAAATGGAGAAACTCATATGGGAAAAGAAATTTACCTTACACTATACCTTTACACTTTAATAAACTTCCTTCAAATCTTAGAAACACACAATACAGAACAAGAATGAAATCTGAAATTAAAAATTGGATTCTTGAAAAAACGCATATAACTACATAATACATGATGAAAATTTAAATATATCATGCACTAACACTTTTTAACCGTAACTTTTTGGCTCTCTTTTTTTAGACTTATAAGAAATCGTTTCCATTAATAATTATGTGATATAACTAAACATTAAACAACACACGTCTTTATTATTTTTATTACTATAACTATACTATTTATGTTATATACATTCTTAAACTTTATGTATTTTATGTATGTAAATTATCGAGTTACACTTTGTACTGTATTATTTTGTATTATTAATATATACTGTCACTGGGAACTAGTATATTGTATGAAGGATCTACGACTGTTATAAAACCACTCGATGCGTGTTCCTAGTTTCAGCTTTGTCATAATTAGTGTACCTAAAATAGAAGGAAAAAAGGAACTTCTTTTCTTCCCAACTTAGCAAACGTCATGAAACCGAAAACTTAAAATCAACTTTAAATCCCACGGGGTGGGTGGGGGGAGGGAGAATGAAATGTAAGAAGACAAAAGAAGAAAAAACTGGTCTCCTCAGCACATGAAGCTTTAAGGTTTAGTAACGGATTTTGGTACAGTGTGCCACCATTGGCATCACGTATAGGCCAAGATCAGTGACAATTTCTAAGCGTGTTTGCAGACAAAGACAGTCGGAGTTGATGAGTTCATCATCATAGCACATAAACAAACACCTTAAGCTGTGAGAGAGATCCCCGGAGAAAAGTGTCCAAGATAGCCTCGTTTTAGCGCCGCCCGTTGTATCCCCGAACCAAGTAAACCAAGACTGATCTGGGTCGACTCCAGTGACTGACCTATAAGTATTTAAAAAAAATAGAGACCTATAGTTGGTCTCGCTACGCCGGTCCAGTAGGAAACCATGTTGCCACACTGTCCCGTTTGTTATCGCGCTGGCGTCTATTTCTTTTGAGGCCCAGAGTTCGAGTGCCCAGAGCTTTCCGTCAACAATATAAGCATATGATAACCAACGGCGTCGAGTGAGTTCTGCCTACAATCAATGAGTGGTGCAACACACGAGTTATTGTTGCCGGAACTCCCGAGATGCCGTTGGTTATCCTGCTTATACCAACCGCATATTGTTCGAGTCGTGGTTGGCACAAAGAACAAATAGTGCTGACGTAATTCTTTAATTCAGAAGCTTAACAATTCGTCTGTGCATGCAACAATATACACACAAAGACAGCATTGTTATTGCTTGTTTGGTGAAGGGATCTGTGCTCGTGTTTATTGATTGTAACTCGATTCCGAAATACCCCATCACCGTTTATACCGCGGAAAATCAACGACGAAAAGCCTCGTCAGACGACTACTCTTAAAAAAAAATTGTTAGAAGTTGTTTGAAGGGGCGATTCGGCGTTGAGTTTCCGCAGTATGAACATGAACGGTGATGGGGTACTTCGGAATCGGGTAAGAATCAAGAAATGAAAGAAGAGAACCTTAGTTGGCTAACTGGGTTATTCGGCGTTGTGCAATGACGGATTCTTTGTATAGGATATCACCCGGCTTTCGAGGGATGAGATGTAACAATCCGAGGGCAGGCAGTGCCCGAGTATTGTTACACATCAGCCCGAGAACGCTGGGTGATATCCTATCTATATACCGATTTCAACATCTCAGCCCGTTCCTTATGGTTAAGCACGCGCACAACAAACAACGAATCGTGCTGACGATTTTTACTCAGAAAGCTCGACAATGGGACTGTGCAGGCAACATTGTTTATGCAGACGTTATTGTTAATATCATTGTTCTGTGCTCGTGTTTATTGATTGTAACTCGATTCCGAAGTTCCCCATCACCGTTTATGCCACGGAAACTCAACGACGAATCGCCCCTTCAGACAACTTCTCTTAAAAACGTTTTTAGAAGTTGTTTGAAGGGGCTAATCGCCGTTGAGTTTCCGTGGTATGAACGGTGGTGGGGTACTTCGGAATCGAGCAACAATCAGAAATAAAAGCAAAGAACCTTTGTTGGGTTCCTTGGTTATTCATCGTTATGCGATAACTGATGCGGTAACACAATAAACGTTTAATTATAGGACGAAGAGCCAAATGGACTTCATCAACGAAAATAAACGTCAATTACCGTTTAATTACGTGTATACGTGTGTCATAAATATACGTGTATTTGAAAGCTTTACATGTAACAAATAAATTAAAAAATAGTCAAAAATACGACAGACGGTTGTCTCAGCATGGCTATTAGGATTCTCTGGGAGGCAACCTTCATCGGGTAGGGTGAGAGCTATCTACCAGCTAATTTTTTTTTTTTTAGTTTTCAAGTAGAATTGGTAAATATTTACAAATAGAATTCGTGTAGAATTTACAAGCGTTGAATCGCTGTAGAGTTGTTGTCTTCGGTTAGGTATTTTATGATTTTGTTGTTTTATGTTAGGGTATGTCAAATATAAATAAATTAACGTAAAATGTGTAAGAATAACAAAGAAATATGACATATGGTAGTGTTAGCACGGCTAGCATTAGGCTTCTCTGGAAGGCAACCTTTATTTAGTAGGGTGAGAGCTATATTAACAACAAGAAATATTAACCAACAAGCATTAATAAGCATAAAATTTGCTTGTGTCATTGCATTCGAGCTTGATTTCGAAATACCCCTTCAGAATCAACGAAACTATTACTTCGATAAATCTTTTGCCAGGCTATTGTTCTGAAGAGGGATGAAATCTCTCATCCCCGGTGGGACGAGATATCTCATCCCTCCATTTGTATAGCCCACAGTTAGAGTGTTCCAAACACCATTGTTACAAGAGACCATTGTTGCCATTGTTAACGGAGGGATGGGATGGGCCTTAGGGCTTCGGGCAGACGACCAGGAGTGGTTAACGCTCGTTAAATGTTGAAATCGGTCGATAACGGAATCTTTAACAGTGAAGCGGTAAGACAATAAACGTGTAATTACAAGACGGAGAGCCAAATGGGCTTCATCAGTGACAAATATTGCCTATTTATTTATTAATTACGTACACACGTGTTCGATAAATAAACATGTATTTGATAGCTTTATATTTAACAAATAAATTAAAAATAATAAAAATATAACAGACGGTTGTGTCAACATGGCTAGCATTAAGCCTCTTTGTAAGGCAACCTTCATCGGGTAGGGTGAGAGCGATCCACGAACTAATTTGTTTAAGTTTTCATGTAGAACTGGTGTTAAACGGTTGTAGTATTGTGATCCCATAGGTATTTTATGATTTTGTTGTATTATGTTAACGTATTTCAAATGCAAATCAATTAATTTAAATTGACAAATAAACATGTATTTGAAAGCTTTGTATTTAACAAATAAATTAAAAATAATCAAAATATGACATACGGTTGTGCCAGCATAGGATTAGTCTGCTCTGGGAGGCAACCTTCATCGGGTAGGGTGAGAGCTATCCACAAACTGATTTATTTTAGTTTTCTGCATACCTTATTACCTGATCGTTAGCATGTGGTTCGAGTCGTGGCTACGTTGCTGGTTATGATTTATGGTGTATTTTATGATGTATGGTGTAATTTATGATTTGTGGTGTATTTTATAAGTTTGTTGTGTTATGTCAACGTATTTTAAATCAAATAAATTAACGAAAAATCGGTAGGAATAACAAAGAAATATTATTCATAAATTGGTTTGGCTATATTACTCATAAATATAAAAAAGTATTAAAAATAAGCATGAATAAGTATGAAATTTGTTTGTGTCATTGCATTCTAGCTTGATTCCGAAATACCCCTTCAGACAACAACGAAACTATTCTTTCGCCAAACTTCCTTTGCTACATTGTTGGGAGAGAGAATCCACTAGTGGGTTCTGTCGACAATGGCTTTGTAACAATGGTTCATTGTTCGGAATCCACGCCAAGAACCATATGCGTGTGGTATAATTATGTCGTAACATTTCGTTTGTAACTGATTGTTACTATGCGGCAAGCAACATTACCCTTCAATGGATCAATGTGCATTGCCGGCATCTCGCCCCTTTTTCAGTGCTACCGTCAAAGAATAAACACGGTCGTTCTTGTACATTACTACCGTGCCAAAAATGAGCATGCTCCCCTTTTTCACCGGTGCCACGAAAAGAATGAACATGCGCTCCTGGTGCATTAATAGGCTGCGTTTGTTGATCCTCGTCTATAGTTCAGTAAAGCGATTTCCATTTTGTATTGATCCATGCCACTTCAGATACTAAATTTGTTTTCCCCTTTCATTGCAGTAGGAAGGCACATTCGTGATGTGACAAATGTGCAAAATATAAATAGATGGAAGTAATTTGCAAATTTGTCATTTCACGAATGTGCCTTGCTACTGCAATGAAAGGATAAAACGAATTCGCTACGTGAAGTGCAATGGATCAATTTGCATTGAAAATCTCTTATTTTCTGAATATTGTGGCTTAATGCTTTCTGCTTACTCGTACAGTTTTCCTGATTTACATTTCGATAGAAAAAAATAACAATTTTACAGATTTGCTTTATAATTGCATTTCTGTTTTTGTTTCTTAAGAGGGTTCAGGCAATGTGTAGACATAACTATGATGGTGTTTCATCTTTCATTCACATAAAATTCACATTCACATTATTCACATTGAGCTGTCAGGTTAAATAGACACATAGAGCCCAACAATATTTTAATAATGAGGGGATTCGATGATTTTAAACGAAATGATTATTGGCAACTTAAAACGTAACTTTTAATGGATAAAACAATGCTTCAGGTAAATGCAACTCCTAGCATTAAACCGCTGGCTAAAGGTTCTATCGTTGTTGAGGTCCCGGGCCTCAGAGGTTACGGCCTCAGCCACCCCTGGCATTTTCGGTTAGAGAAGGGCCCTGTGATGTGTCATGCTCATGTCGATTGTGGCATGTAAAATACCCTAGGAATTTCCGATGGAATTTACCTAACATTGTCCCTCTCTCCTTCTGGCGCCACGGCTAACGCTGTGCGCGTCAAACAACAACAGTATAACTTGTATGTACGTTGTAAACTTGTATCACTTTAGTAATGCAATAATATGCTACTTTTTGTTCTAAAACTCGTGGAATATTGGTTTGTCGTAGTACGTATTGTCTTTGTTGCGTAATTAATTGAAATCCTAACCATCAATCAACAGTTTTGTTTTCCCCGATGCAGACGATGAGCCTTTAGAAGTCGTAGCGCAATATTACTAATGCGATTTAATTTACCCGTGCTTAATTTTTGGTAAAGCGAGGTCTTTTAAGCCTTTTCATAATTACTAGTTCACGGCAGCCAAATTGAACCACTCTTTTCCACTAGTAATTGAATTACCAATGGCGGAGGATAACGTAAACACCTGCAATATTTACGGACCCCTGCGTCGCATAAAGAAGCCATGATTAAAGTGCAATTAAAACGTGTTTAAGGAGTTGGCCAAATGTGATTACACGCTGACAAAAAGCTAGCAGCGGGACAAAAGGTACTGAATTTTAATTACAGCGTTTTAGATAATGTTGCTCATGCATCATGCAACAACTTTTATTACTATTTAGGAATGAATTATGGCGAGTTAAATGCACGTGCAGGGCGTATATTTTACGGCAAAACATACCTTTGGCCAGGGACGTTCAACTAGCTGGGTCGGTCCACTCAGTTCTACGGCGTCAGAGCTATTCCGTTCGTAAAATATACAGGGTGAGGCAGAAGTCCGTATCAGGGGCCAGCATTTTGTAGCAATGAACATTCGTTCAATAATACGTTGGTAGACTTGCAAAGTGGGTCTGGGGCTATTTGACCATGGGTGAGTGAATGACCTTGACATGTCCCTTCATGTTTATCTCACTGCTAACTTCTAAACTATGCGTCTTAGAAAATCGGGGTAAATTAGAAAGGTGTAGAGGACCACACACCAATGTTAAAGCAAAAACAATGAAATTAGGAGCAAAAGTAAAGGAGTTACAGTCAGTCAAAGATAGCGGTATAAACTGTACTGCAGTACAATGGGATAGGCAGGGTTAAAGCAAGATATGAATATTAGAATATAGAAAAGGCAAGGCAGAGAAAGTTCACGTTAGACTGAACATGTAACTAATCGTGTCTGCTGGTAGTTAATCAGAACGTTTACTTGTTTAGTGGGGGGGGGGGGGAGAAGACAGCTTTCTTCTGTTAGGCACTACTGCGCATGTCTGCATTTCAACTCAAGAGTTGAGCCCTTAACGTCAATGCAATCCATTACTAACCTATTAGGTCCATCTCAGTCACATTGCCTGGGAGTATTTAGTCTGGCCCGACCCTCCATGCAGTACCTGGTGTATTGCAGTGCAGTTTATACCGCTATCTTTGACTGACTGCAACTCCTTTACTTTTGCTCCGAATTTCATTCTGTTTTATTTGCTTTGGCATTGGTTTGTGGTTCTCTACATCTTTCTAATTTACACCGATTTTCTAAGACGCATAGTTTAGAAGTTAGCAGTGAAAGGACCTTGAAGGGACATATCAAGGTCATTCACTCACCCATCGTCAAATAGCCCCAGACCCACTTTGCAAGTCTACCAACTTATTATTGAAGGAATCTTCATTGCTACATAATGCTGGCCCCTGGTACAGACTTCTGACTCACCCTGTATAACAGGTGTGGTCACCGAAGACACCATAGTTAGTGACGTCATTGCTTCGAATTACGGTCTTATTTCGTGGGGGTGCTGTTCGTCTGTTGACACGATACAACAAACTTATTTCAATTGCATATTTTCAATTGCATTGTCGATTGAATTTAGGTAGTTTAATGCACCTTGAAGCAGGTATTCATTCGTTTATTATTGTAGCTTGGCGTCGATTCATCCAATTGCTGTAGCAAAATGAATTGCCAAGGAGATGCAAAAATCATTAAAAGCTGCGCGAGCTACGACATTGACGTCAGAGTCCTGCCGATGCATCTAGCGTTACTCTCGCCCTGTTGCTCGCGCTATGGCTAAGCATTGAATGGACAGATCCTACTCGTAATCGTGGCTTTGACCAAACCTCATAGCCTCCACGCAATGTCATGTGATATACACATATGTATATATATATATTTTTTTTTTATTGGGGGGGGGGGGGGGGGGTTGAGGCTTAATGGCGCGTCGACAGCCGAGTCATTAGTGCCAACCTCATCCACAGTGCAGGGCAGATATTTTGTGGCTGTATGAGCGACCCTTAATTGCAACACTCCTGTTTAGCTGTATAGTGTTGCAACACAACATTGTTCCGCGTCAACTTCTAACTTGGTCAAGTTAGACTTTATTAGTAGCATCGAATGGCCTATGTAGGTAAACACTTGTTTGCATAAATTTAAAATAATGGTGTATAAGTGTGGAGCCTATCTAAACACTAATTGAAACCTAGAAAAGGAGCTGACCAGTGATATATCATAAGAGGGGGGATAGGGGATACACGGAGTGTGACAATTTCGGACAGGGAGGGTGGGGGAGAGGGGTGACGCACAATATGACGTTACGTAATTTTTTTTAACGAAGTATTTTTTAACACCACTTGTTTATTTTTTAAAACACAATGTATTTTTCGTAAATTATTAATCTCCAAAAAATGTTCCTAATACAATTTTCCCAATTTGTTATAACCTACCTATAAATGGTTTTCAGAAACTCTAGAAAAACTGATAATTTCCCAAATTTCCCAAAAGGAGTTGAAAAATGTGAAAAATCATTGGTTTTCCCGAATTATTTCCCTCCTCCTTGGTACTAACAAGGGGGGTGGGGGGGGGGGGGGAAGCCGACGACGGCTACTTCATTTTTAGGGAGGGGGTTTCACATGTTGCAACACCGTCTGATAGGGGAGGGAGGGGATCTAAAAGAGCAAAAATTTGCGTGACATATGCGGACAGTGCCAAATGCTAACGAATTCAACTTAGGAATCTAGGTGGATATTATTTACTTCTTGTGGAGAAACAGAGGTCTCGTCGGCAGCACTTTCACATCAACCCAAGAAAGTAAATGAATATCAACTCTGATTCATGATTCGTATTGAAGTCCTCTCTCCAGCAAAACTAAAACTAGCAAGTAGTAGATAGCAAGTTAGCAACTTTTCCCAATTTGCACCAACATTTATGCAATTCCGTGCAAGACTAAAAGTAGGGAGCCACACGGAAATTTGAAAACTGTTCACTTGTTGTTCCTGTTTCTTGTGTGACACGGTTTCAGAAAAAACTACTGCACCTACCTAAAATCTGGAACATGACCTTAGCCAGAAATTTCCCTGGGTTTCATCCTCAGAGAGACCACTTTTCGATTGGTTGATCCATTCCGGAGTTCCGTGTCCCTGAACGATCATTTTGATTGGTTTACATTGTTTTAACCATGGTAATTAGGGAACAGTGCCACTCAGCAAACTCTAAGACCTTCTTGTCGCACTCTGCCTGCTTAACCTAAGTCGGGGGCAAAGTGACCCGGTTGGCAGGATTGTAGGAGACTATGGTAAATTAAGTGAGAAGGCGAGGAGTATTCTTGGAGAACGGGTACTGGGGTGACTCTGCTTCAGCAGGTTTTAGAAAGTGCCCTAGCAGTTGCTGGTGCACGGTCTCTCAGTCCCTGGACCTGGTGCCCGGAGCTGATTTATGTCTTTCAGACTACTGGTACGGAATGTGACATTTTTTGGGTGATGCCTCCTTCCGTGCCGGCACGCTGACAGGAGGTCTTGGAGTGTCGATCCCGTCATTGAAGGTCACGGTTCGGTCTTATGTGCACGCTGCAACGTTGAGCATTCTCTGTGAGCTGCTTGCTATCGCTGTTGCGCTTGATGTGGCCATAAAGCTGCAGCTGCCATCGTTCACACTGTATACTGACTCGTTAGCCAGTCACAGGCTCTTGCAGACGTCGTGTGAAAACCTGAGGGTGCAGGATCCGCTAATTTACACATTGCTTTGGAAATTGTGGGTAGTGACTCGTAATGGTCGGGTTGCGTTTAGATGGACGAGAGGCCATTGTGGTAACCCGGGCAATATACAGGCGGTTGGGCTTGCCAGGGAAGCCGAGGTGGGGGTGTGTCTGTCCGTCGTCCCAGTTCTTTCTGCACAAATGCGTCGTCCCATAATCAAACAGTGGGCACTTGAATCGTGGCAGAGGGACTGGGAGGCGTCGGATGCGGCCAGGAGCTTTTACGCCCTGCACCCTTTGTGCACTGCAAAGACCAGGTTGAACATAATGACGTATCGTGAAGCGAAGGTTTTGTCTAGGCTTAGGGTTAGGCCCACTTTATTAAAGGCACACCAATACAAATTTGAGTGGGTTAGTACGCCGACATGCACGAGGTGTATGGTTGAAGAGACACCAGAGCATGTTCTCCTCCATTGCAGGAAATACGATAGGGCGAGAATGTTGTTAGCTCCCTGGCTGCGAGGATTGTCTTCAGTGCAGGAGCTGCCGTCGTTGACGAGAGGCGGGCAGCCGCAAATTAAGTTGCGAATGGTGGCGAAATTTTGTTTTAAAGCGGGGATTAGTGTGTAGCATATAGGAAGGTTGCGGTGATGTTCTCCTGTCTCCTCCCCATCACTCGGTGATGTTTCTGAGTGGCCCGGATGCTCACTGGAACTTTCTCTTCAAGGAAGATAGGGTGTGGAGATTTGTACACAGAGAATAAGCGGGTGTGACAGTGCTGCGGTAGGAGTGCTAGTGGGAAATGGTATGTGGCCAACCGGAACTTACCTTAATGGGAGAGAGAAGGTGAGCGGGTGACTCGTACACGGTGGATGTGTTCTGAGGTTGTCGTAATGACAGTGCGATGAGTAGTTCAAGGAAGGGTACAGATGAGCATAGGAAAATATAGTGGCTACGGATGGTGCACGGTTCTGCATCTAGAGTACAGTAGGTAGTAGGTAGGATATAGTGTACTGTGCATATAACGCATATGATGTAATGTATAAGGTGTATAGCGTGTGATGCGTGGTGTGATGAACGTGTGGTGTGGAGCTTGTGATGTTATGTACATAGGATGAGAGGGGCGTACGGCTTTGGGTCACGGCTCCTAATAAACATGTTCGAAAGAATACGTGTTTTAGATAAACGCATATAGATTTAAACCAAACTAAGTAACGTTGTTAACTCCGGCCTCGAAATTGGCAGCTAGAAACGATAGAATGGCGTATTTATTTCGCAAATGTAGGCTTTCAGAACCGAGTGGCCAGCAACAATGCATGCATAAACCTTTGTAGCAATAACGTTGTTTTTATGTTACTGACTAGCTAGTAACTGGTAACGCTGGCCCCATGTTAAATCCCATAGACTCATTGCTCATGCCTAGTGAACAATTGGGAAGGCCTGCACAGCTGAAAGTTTACACACGAATGCATGCCTGGTGACTTGAACACTGTCGTTTTGTTGGTTTGGGGCTTGTAGGTGTCAGGATAAATGGAGGGTTTTGAAATTAGGAACCACGAAATTTAAATTTCGTTTCCTTTCAATGTTGCAACCAAAGATTTCAAGCAACAATGGCTTAAGACAATTAGCCCTGGTCCTTAGATTTATTTTAACAGAATGGAAGAACTAAAAGCTGAACTGTAACGAAGTACAAAATAATCAGTCATTTACTTTGTTGTAGATTGCGTGAGAATAAAGATGCACGTTAGACGATGGTTAAGCAACAATACGTATTCCATGCGCTTTTGGGGTCTGATGTGTTAGTAACAGTGAACTTCAGGGATTTCTGCATGACAAAATGTGAACAAAGAAAGCTTACGAAAAAATTCTCAATTTGGCTGATGTAACGGCTAATTATTTATAAACATAAAATTCCTCAAGAAAAAATGTAGAGATGAAGACAAGACAGTGAGCCTTTTGTACGTTCAGACATAAGTTACATACGTCTATTAACTGTAAGCAATAAAAAGCAGTATCTTATCATGTTGAAGATAATTCCCAATGCGACCGAAATGTTTGAAACTTATGGAAAATGTAAAGGGAAGGTGCAGAGATAAACAAAACAACTAAAGGGGATACGCTGACTGAGTGAACGAAGTGAACGAAAATTGACGTCAGTTAGCCAGAGTGAGCAAAAATGGGTTTGAAGAAACTTAGGTATGTGAAGCATGGAAAGACAATAAACCAAACCGTGACAATTTGGCTGATGTTACGGCTAATTGGACAATGGAAAATGGAAAAATTATTAATCTAAAAATTATAGACATAATACTCCTTCAGAAAAAAAATTGTGATAAAGATAGACGGTCTGACCTTTTGTATGTTCGGTCCTATGAAAGTGTGATATCCACCCAGAACCAAGACTGGTAGAAAAGAGGCCGCCAAGTTTCCAAAAAGGGTCGGCCTTTGAAGGGAGTGATATCACTCAACCAGGGAAAGGCCGCCAAGATTAATCCTATTAGCCAACTTAATCGCACTTAATACTTTGGACTTTAAATGAAAACTTGAATTGCTAAAGTTAAGGCAAAACTTTCGGGTGTTTGTCTGGAGACCTATCTGCGCTGGTCAAGATATATTGTATAACTTTTAACTTCGTATGAATAATTAAATTGTTGATACGATAACAGTTATCCCGAAAAATTATATATCAATTATTTTTTTATCTTATGCTTTGGAATTTTTTTCTCTCCTAGAACTATATAGGAATTGTGTGCTTATCGCGTTTTAGTTTATGTAGGTAACTATCAAGTTAACGTAGGATGAGTATGAGTGACAACTTTGTCCTTCTCTTGCCCTTGTCACTATGGCAATAAATTTATATTATTATTATTATTATTATTATTATTATTATTATTATTATTATTATTATTATTATTAAAGCTAGTGGCAATCTTCTAGTTTTCATTTTAACTTTCGAACTATTACTCGGTGCAAACCTTGGCGGCCTTTCCCTGGTTGAATGATATCACAACCTTCAAAGGCCGACCCTTTTGGGAAACTTGGTGGCCTCTTTTCTACCAATCTTGGTTTTAGTGATTAATAATAACGCTGGTTTCTTGTGCATTCTTTAGTAGTTCTCATTTATCTATAGCATTGTTTGTGTGGGCCCAAACTTTTAAACAAAAAAGTGTTATTGTTGAAATTGATACCAACCTGGTTATGCTGATCCGTGGTTTTTCGAAGCAGCGTTTACTTGGTTTGGCATCAATTAAATTCGCTCAGAAAAGTTTGAAAAAATTCCAAATAATACTGAATCTTTGATTACATTTTTTTTACCCCTTTGTGGTTCGTTTGACAAGGGAAAAAAATCAGGCCTAAAAGGCACTGAATGATATTCTCTGTGTCTTCCAATTGACGCCTGAGCTAATGGCCACAGCACAGCCTTCGAGGGTTGGCTAGTCTATATCTTAATTAGTAGACGGCAAGGTTTCCATTGTATTGCAGCTGTGTTTATAAATTTGTTTAAAACAACAAAAGGTGCAACCGTTGCATTTCTAATAGCCTACATACCAAATAATAAGTAACTAGTATGTTCTAACGCAGTTGATTACTTTTTCAAGCTTAAAGCATGAAAAACAGACATACATGACAAATATAACAGAAATCAGTAAAGGTTCTTATCCACTAACTTGTGTGGTAAATGGGCGGCTAAGGACAGGTGAAGACAGAGCACATGCAATAATTTTAGCCAAGAAGTGCTTTTGATGTCGTATAGAAGCAACATTTGCACGGTGGAAAAACGATAAAGTTTCAAAAATTAGTATATTGGCTTTAAAATACTATACTATAATGCACTAGCGTAATAAAAAAAAAACATATTTATACACTAAAACGTGTGAGATAAAATCAAGGACCGCGGTAGCGGTCCTTATGTAAGCCTCAGCATGAACTTCCATGTTAAACG
>JAHWFP010169613.1:0-11501 GCA_023313725.1 Lithobius niger
CCAATCTCCCCTGCCCCTCCCCTATCCCCTCCCCAGTGGACGTGGTTATGACGCGGCTAGCATACGTATTTTTTTCTAATTACCCTTCATGTACATCCATACCAAATTTCATGCTATTCACAGAAAGTGAGCTATTCAACGATATCATAGTAGAAATAATAATAAAATATAACTACATTATGATTAAGACAATGGTCGCAATTAGTACAATATCAGGGCGAATTCCGCCCAAACCATTGCACACTAGTTACTGCAGTGACATGGATTTATTGCGATTAAATTTCTTGATCCAATAAATGTACGGAAAGACACCTAACACAACATCCTGGGGGAACTGAGGAAAAATACATACAATTTCCTGACATTTTCCCAAAATAGTGCCATATTGGGTTAAATATAATCGGTAATAACTTTGTAACCATTCATTCTACAGAGTTTTGTAAGGAACTTTTTTGTATAGAATTTATTTACGTTTATGTTTGTGCTTATGCATTTATGTGGTACAGGCAGCCGTTTTCATGGGAAATATAAAAAAAAAACCGGTTTTTGTGTCGCCATTTTTCCAATAAATGCTGCCGTGTTCAGAGAGTTCCCCAAGGTTGTATTAATTGGTTGCATTTTAATAGTGATGTCTCATAATCATTCCAAGTCTACTTCCGTTGGAATTTGCATTTCGTACAAAATGTTTGGGTCAACCAATCTTTTAGGTTATTTCTTCTGGACTAAATGGATAGATATTAATGATTACGTTAGTTTTGCTTTGAAAAAATAAGTTTAGTTTCTATATTAGCATTATTTTTTGAAATTGTTGTTTGACTGCACCCATTCAGACTGAAAATGTTTTTTGTTCTCTCTAAACTTCTATCTATCTATCTATCTATCTATCTATCTATCTATCTATCTATCTATCTATCGATCTATCTGTCTATATATTTATGCATGGCAGTCATTGTGACAAACAATCCAAACGCCGCAGTTTAAAATGAGAGGGCAAGCGTGTTCATCATTTGCACGGTATCAATGAGCAACCCCCCCCCCCCCGCCATGTTCATTCTTGGAACCGTTGCAAAAAAAAATGGCGAGCGGTTAGGTAGTGTGAAAGGTAATTTCAATTACGTAAGTAACAGTTTAGTAGTAACAAACGAAATATTGTGACGTATGTATGGCAGTGAGACAACGAACGGGGGACAGAGTGACCACACGGCTTCCTACTAGAAACTGGGTTTGTTACGACGGGAACAGCTGGTATATGATGGTTTACGCCGGGGTAAGGCGATCATGATGCTTAACGGCGATAGGCGACCGTTATGACAACCAATCCAAACGCAGTTGAAAAAAACCGAAGTGACACGTGGCGAAATCTAGCGTCGAAACCATTAACAGTATCTCCACAAGGTCTGCTCTAGCCTGCTGCCCACACTCCAGAACCAGGCCTACGCATCCACGGGTGATGAGGGCTAGCATGCTATGTATCTGGCCGCAGGGAATTGCTTAATGCGTATGTTAGGCTATGCCTGGCTCAACTAGTTTATTTGATTTTACATTTTGTTTAATTTTAACCGGTCCCTTTGTTTCACTTTCTCGTCAGGAAAAATCATTGGTGGCGTTTGCTGTGGGTCCCAGGGCTGGTCTTACCGCGGTGGTCAGACAGTCACCGTACCAATTTTACCTTTCCACTTCCTGTCAAAGTTATGTTTGGCTTACTTTAAGCACAAGTTCCGGCTATACCGTACGAGTAATTCCTTAGCTTTAGAACGGGACGAGATGTAACCCTTATGCGATTACCTCTACGGGGACCGAGAGGTTTACTCCATAATACTGATTTGTTGGTGAAGTCCTTCACCTATTTAAATCAAGTTACATTATTTCGGTCTGACTTGCAACTTTATAAAAAGTTAAAGATTGTCTTTCCATGGCTGGTTGACTACGAGCCGTTTTCATAGTTAAAGTCCTAAGTGTTCACGATTCACGAATGTGTGTTTTGCGACAAGATTTGGTACGCAAAAAAGCTTTTGGAACTCCCATCATTTTTTATTTAATATTTATGCTGCTTTCTTTGCAAACCTAGACCAAAGATAAACGGTTGGCTATGCATAATTCACCATATAGACTGATCGAACGTTGTTCGTTGAACGTGGACGAAAGACATTTTACGTATTACAAATTCAAGACAAAAGCGGACAAATTGACCTTAATGCATCTTACAGCAAACAACGTTTGAGCCAATCCGTCGTCCGTCGGTCTCCTTCGTCATGACTTATTAATACCAGCCATGAGGATGACAACGACAACGCAGAGTTCTTAAGTGTATTTGTTCCATGCAGTGATTTAGAAATGCAGTTAAAATTTGCGAAGCATGGCCTGAGAAAGTGGAAAGTTCGTGGATTTAATGTCAGCAATTCGACTGAAAGTCTTCAACAAGGTTCTGAAAATACCGAAGAAATAAGCACATATAAGGAAACCTAAACACTTAAAAATTTCTTAGAAACGTTAGCAGAAATTACATTAAAAATAATAATTTCCATAAAGGTATGTTGTAAAGGTAAGTCGGATACAAGCCTTCAACGAAATTCATACAGTGTAAATAACACAATACAGTCAGCCAACTTTACAGTATAAGGTAAGTACAGTAAACGTTAGTGCTTAAAGATGGCTTACTGTACTACTTTATTTCTGGTGTATGATTTTCGCTGATGGATTATTTCTGATTTACCTTTATATTATTTACATACTTTAGGTTCTATTTTTTACTTCAAGGTATATTGCCTTTTTCCCTCTATGCTTTAAATTTTGGATTACAGTTAATAAGCTATTGAAGATGTCGTTTCCCCCAAGATGGCGCATTTCAATTTGTCAGACTCTCTTGGCTTCTCTGTTATGACGTGGTTCTTTCTCTTCATAGTCAGCAAATGACAACTGGCGGCTATATTCTGAAGTTCCAAATGGTGAAAACTCAAATATAAATCTGAAAAAAATGTCCGTTACCATCTCAAGTTCACCTGTGTAGTCACGGCTAGTGAAATGTGGACAGTGGAAATGTTGGTCTCACCGTTGTACAATTTTGTACGTGTAGTTTCCTTAGGTAGTAGTCTGTTTAATGATTCCAAAACTTTTCCCATTTTTGGAAAATGGAAACATGAGACAACGGCGAGACAAAAACATCACCGTGACGTAATAAAACGTCACTCGTAAACGAAACGAACCCTGGCTCGAACCAGGGTTGGTTAGGTATATAGCATATAATAATAATAATCTTTATTTGCATACGTAGCTCGAAGTTTACACAAAACTTGTGTGCGCAGCAATACACGAAAAACACATATAATAAATAACATCCTAATAACACAAAAAATAACACAACCTAATAACACAAAGTAATGATGTTATATAATATATCAACCTTATTATGTTTCATTTATGATAACCTACTAAAGAGTAAGATAATAATTGTATTTGATTACACTTGTTGGTGTTTATTTTATTATATTATTTGCAATAATCCCCCCCCCCAAAAAAAAAAAAAAATTATAATAATCCAAAATGTTTTGTTTTATTTCAGGGCTATTTATTTTTTACTTAGAAGATATTTATGTAACTTCTGTTTTAGTTTTGTGATACTATCATAATTATTAATAAGTTCATTTGGTAATTGGTTAAAAATTGTTGGTATGTAAAACTTTTGATTTCTTAGTCCATACTTATTAGCCCACCTTGGTATTTCATAGTGATTTGTTTGATTTCTTAGTCTGCTTGTTCTTTCAATATTGCACTGTTTATATTTATAACTATGGTAATGTTTTGTAATAATTATCTGATCTCTTAATTTAATTATGCTTAAAATTTCATTATGTCTAAAAGTTTCACTGGTATTAAGAAGTGATTTTCCAAAAAGAACTTTAACAATTTTATTTTGTAATTTTTGCAGTCTTTGTATGATATAATCACTGGCAAAACCATATACTTCAATTCAATACCTCAAATGGCTTTCGACCCAAGCGTTGTATAGGATTTGTTAATTCTTATTATCCAATATATTTTTTAAATTGTACATTTTTGCTAGTGTGTATCGAAGTTTGTTCATAAGTATTCTTACATGCTTTTTAAAATTCCAATGATTATCAATCGTTAAACCTAAATATTTTGTATCTTTTTCTGTTTTTAGTAATTTACAGGTATTTTTACATTTTAATTTACTTTTTCCAGTTAACATAAATTCACAGTTTTCTCCGTGAATAATAATATTTGAATCATCATTTCCTGTCATTTTTTGTACTGTTATTTCTATATAAAGTGTCTTTTCGTCACTTATGTACATTTCATTTTCAGTTAACCAGCAATTTAATATATCAAAGTCATATTGTAAATTTTCTAACATTTCTTCTCTTTTGAAATTTATTGATAGTAAGATCATATCATCAGCAAATAAATAAAGCAAAGATCTTTCTAAAATAGAACTTACGTCATTTGTATAAATCAGAAGCAATAGGGGACCCAATACTGATCCCTGAGGGACACCATACTGTATATTAAATTCATTACTGCATTCATTTTCAATTTTTACTATTGCCTTTCTTTCTTTTAAGTAACTTTGTATAATATTATTCATTTTTCCTCTAATTCCTACATCATTACATTTCTTAAGTAATTTGTCATTGTCAAAGGAATCAAGTGCCTTCTGTAAGTCAATACAAATAGTTCCTACATACTTTCCTTTATTTAATGCATCTGTAATTACTTAATTAATTTCCACTAACAAGTCATTTGTTCCCTTTTTTTTCCTATAACCAAATTGTATATTACTTAATAAATTGTATTTCTATAAAGGAATTAATTTTGTTGGCAACAAATTTCTCTATAATTGTATTTATTACTGAAAGTAAGGAAATTGGTCTATAATTATTACGGTCTTTTTTATCTCCCTTTTTATGTAATGGACGTAAAGTTTGAATTTTTAGTTAGGCTTGCCTTTTTTCTTCATCTATCATTTTATTTATAATTATACATATTGCATTTGATGTATTATTTTTACTCTCTTTTATGTTTAGTCTGTACACCATCTATTCCTGTTGAGTTTGTATGTTTGTATGTTTGTATGTTATCTATGATCATTTGAATTTCTGGTATTGTTGGTTCCATAATATACATTGTTTTACTTGTGTTGTTATTTGATCGGAGACTTTGAAATTCTTTTTTATAGAATACTCCCTCAGTAAAATTTTTTGTTTTACCTTCATATTTAGATTTCAGTTTTGGTATCTGTTGTTTAAAATTTTCATTAAATTTATTACAAATTCGATGTGTACTGAATTCGGAAAATTCTGTTTTTATTGTTTGATCAACGCTTACTAATTTCTTTTTTTCCCTGTTAATTCATTTACTACATTCCACATTGTTTTATTTTCTGTTTTTGACTTTTCTAAAATATTTGTATAAAAGTTTTGTTTATCTTCGGTGATTTTCTTTTGAACTTCTTTTTTAATTGAGTTATACTGCTTTTTCAATTAGTTTTTAATTATCTTCTGTGTTTTAATTTCTGACCACAGTTTATTTTTTACCTCAATTAATTTAATTGTATCCAATGTTACCCATTCCTTTTTTTTTTAATGTTTTGCTTATTTTTATTTTGTATAATTTTAGTATTTTTATCATAAATACTTCTGATGTTTTTGTCCATTTCCTTATACATTTCGTCAATATTAGTAAATTGTTTTAGTATATTCCAATCTACTTTATCTAGTTCTTTAATTATTTCTTTATCATTGTATTTTATTTTATTTATAGTGTTATCTCTGTTTAAGTTTTTATTAATATCAGTTTGATTAATTTTAAAAGGTATTTTTGTGTTAAGAATCCAACATCCTGTAAAATAGTGATCTGCAATTTTTTCTTCAATTGTGAAACCTTGTACAATTTGATTATTCGTTTTTTGTATAAATATGATCTATACATGATATTTGTTTATAAAATTCATCTTTATTTTTCTTTTTAATAACTTCAACTCTAGTTGGGGAGTTTATTTTTTTTTCAAACCCTAATTTTGCGAGTACATTTTCGTATTTATCTATCAAATTTTGTTCAGGTTTGTCTGTATCTAAATTTTCGTGCTCCAAAATATCTATGTTTATATCACCCAAATATATACATGTTTTATTAGATTTTTCATTTTTTATAAAGTTTTTTTAATTCTGCGATAAATTTTAATTTATTTGCGTCTGGTTTTCTGTAAATAATGTTAACTTCAATGAAGTGTTCTTCAGTGTTAAAATTTAATATCAAACAATCATTTTCTTTTAACTAATGATGCTTAAATTCTAAGTGTTTGTTAGAATATTTTGTCTTAAGAAATACCATTATTCCCCCTCCTCTCTTAGTATTTTCTCTTATAACTGTATTTTTTAAGTAACCCTCTATTGCACAATTATCTTTTTCTTCTTCTTTAATATTGATTTCTGTTAGTACAATAAGATCCCATTCGATTAAACTTTTTTCTAAGTTAATTAATAGTGTTAATTTTTTTTTTTTTTTAATAATAATAATAATTTTTTATTGCTCACTTGACTCGAAGTTGTTGTCAACTTGTATGAGTCAGCAATACAAAATACAAAATAGAAAATACAAAATACAAAATAAATATAAAATACACTTATTTACAACAATATACACAGAAAAAAAAAAAGAAAAAAGAAAAAAAAAATATTTGCCAACTAATTACAAACATGTATCATTACACAAAGTTACAAGTTTTGCTACATGATCACCACTTCCATTATGAAACAGTATTTAATAGAAATTGAAATGTAATTGTTCACTTTATTTGTTGCCTAAAATAATAATAATAATAACAACAATAATAACAATAATAATAATAATAATAATAAACCTATAGAGCAGTGACATAACGTAGTATTATTACTGAAGGCAATGTTATTAGACTGGATTTCTTAAGCCTATATATAACGAGCGATTTTTGTTGTTGGAGAAAACAACGTTTTTTTAAGCCTAAGAAATCCGCTCTCAAAGCACTGTCTTGACTAGAAGTCCCGTTGTTTTCCGTTACATTTTAATCTAGTGCACCTTGTAGCTATGCCCTCCAGATGCTATCTCGTAGCCAATATGACGTCACTTTGTGTGGAAAGACTTTACAAAGGGTGAGATTTAGGCTTGACTACCTGTTAACACCCAAATAAAACAAAACCTCAAACAGGAAAACAGTATAAAAAAAAGATTAAATTAGGCTGATAATTAAAAAATAAAGTAAACGAAAGAGGAAAGGGTGGGTTGGGGACTCGGGAGGGGGAGTGACTAGTGTTGAAATTATGGTAAATACGTTTTTAAAATGCTTGAATTTAACAGATGCAAACTTATTTCCGTTAACTTTCGGGTTTAAATGTCAGACTGCCTGAGCGAGAATTGTACCCTCGATCTTTGTGTCCAAAGGCCGAAAGCCTATTTCTGAGTCGTATGACATGGTCCCACACTGACACAGCTTTGTCAGTATGACCGTGTCAGTATGGCTGAGAGTTAGGGTTTCGACCTTTGACCTCGAAGGTCGGTGGTTAGATTCCCTCTCAGGCAGTCTGACATTTAAGTCCAAAAGGCAACGGAAATAGTGCGCATCTCGCCTTATAACTGATTCATCCGATTTGGCTCTCAGTGTTGTTTATATTCAATGCTTGAACACGTGCTTAAATATTCGATTACTGCAGACATGTCATTCTGTAACGTAATATTTCTCTGAGTGAAAAAGAAAGATTGGCATTTATTGATTCAACAACGGGGAGGGGTGAAATTATAAATGCAGAAATCGTAAATGCAGCTAAGTCTGGTGAGATTACTGTGATTTGTTACTACCAGATTTTTAAAAAGTTCAAACAAATACGACGTTTCTTTATAAATTTAAGCGTCTTATACACCTTGGAGGTTTGTTGCACGCCAAACCGAAGCCAGGAGACGGAGTGGGACAATTTTGCTAGGTAATTCCAAGCAAAAATTCGTAGGGTTTTTTTACGTGCCACAATCAACATGAACACGAGGCATCACGTCGTCTACACCATCACAAGTGAATGTAAAGCTCTTCTGTTTTCCACAAAAATCCACTTAGGCATTTTTTATTTTCTCCGAAACTCTGATCCTTTTTTTAAATTAAAAATAACACGAACACAAGCGTTCTGGACCCTCTGCACTTGCTTCGGCAATGTTTTGTAAGCAGTGAAATAAATCCAATAATCGCAATGAACAATGCAATGCTGCCTTGATTTGATTTATCAGTTTTAGTTATTTTAACGGTCACGATGACGATTTTGTCCAGGCATTGTCTCTCACATCTCCATTTCTTGAACAGGACCAACAAACCTCGTTTACGGGCTCGTATACGGCTCGTGGATATGCTCAATTCGTTCCTGCGTCCATATTTACCGTGACTCTATATACTTCTTGTTGATTTCACTGGAAGCAAGATTATAAAATGGGCATCCCTTCGACTAATGGCGTCGACACCTTTAAGGTACCAAATCCCTTCCCTCTGGAACCTTGGGATCGAGTAACAACAAGGAATGAGCCATATACTTTAGGAATCGCTATTTCCACAGCCCAACTGATCACATGATACTTTTTATGGCTAGTTTCACCGAAGGTGCTAATGGTGTGTTTTCGCTTCCTAACGTTTAATGGTTTGGAGCGCGTGTTTGTCCACACTTAATATTCTTTGGCGTTAATAGAGTACGGGAAGTGTCGATTTCAGGTTTAGTCTGGGTTAAAAGGGTAACTATTTCGAACGCACAAAGAGATGGGGAAACTAATGAATGTTTTAAAGTATACTAATGAAGTTACTTAAACCAAAATCACGTAAAGAAAGGGAATACTCATTAAACCACAAGAAAGGGGGACAATGCCATTGATGTGAGGAAGTCAACCATTTCACGCAAAACTGACGCATGAAACAAATGTCGTTGTAACCAAGATTACGCAAATCACATCACATCACAGAAAACAGCAGCGTGGAATCTGCCAACCACGTTCGCGCAAATTGTTACGTCATCCTGAGCTCCAAACGGATCTCTTGTATGACTGCACTGCAGGTATAATTGTAGACAGATGTCTTTTACCGTTGATATGGAGTGACGTAATAAATTATGTTAATAGCCTGGTTCTATATATAGTAGTGAAACGACGTAGTATTATTATATATAACTCTATGCCGGAGCCTTAATGGGTTAGCTGCAAGGGGCACTGCAGAGAGACACAGAAGGGCGTCGTACTGAAGCCGATGCTGTGAAGAGTGATTTCTTAGACCTAAAACGCGAGATTTTTGTTGTTGGAGAAAAGAACGTTATTTTAAGCCTAAGAAATCCGCTCTTCCGTTGTTTTTCCCTCCATTTTTATGTAGTGCACCTTGTAGTTATGCCCTCCAAAACCCATACTGGTGCGAATATGGCGGCAAATGTCACTGCTGTATTGATATTTTGTTTTATATGTTCAATTTTGTTTTTCTCCGTAATTGTAAAGATGATTTTATTGTAATTTATTTTGTACTTGATGTAACCCATACAAGTTTCTCTTTGAGACTTCGGGATACAATTACATAAACAATTAATAATAATTAATTTAAAAAAAAAAGATCATCGAAAACGAAGATACCACATAGCTGTAGATTATCAGTAGTAATAGCCCTAGAGCTTTTGTGGATAATACGGCTACTGTTTACGCACGAAGCCTGTGACCTGACATTAAAACTAACGAATGCTAATTATTTTGCAATTATATCCCGAGCGCATAGCGCGAGAAATAACACTAATGCCAACATAGGTCCCTTGACCCGTCCCCTCCAGAATCGATGACGATTTGTTTTATTTGTCTTAAAATTTATAGTTTTAAAATGTGGTATAGTGTGTATGATTTGAGTGAAAGCAAAAAGGTATGCCCTACAGAATGCAACTCGTCATCACGTCAAAATGCCATCGTCAAAATGCCACCGGACAAAATGCTACCCTCCACCGACAAAGTTTTTTACTGATCTTTTTAAAAAGTCACAATGCATAAACATAGTCAGAATGTGCAAACCTTGACAGGTCGTCACCTTGGAAGAGTCCATCTTGACAGGTTGTCTATTTCTCATTTTTAAAATGGAATTTGGTAGTTGCTCCTTCCACATCCACCGTGGCTCTCTTCCGTACACATTTTGCTGATTTATGGTCGCAAGCTTTATGGACGTAGTTTAAATGCGCGACCTGACTGTAAACTTTTCCCGTCCAAACAATGAATGCTCCAGCTTATAAAATTGAGCAAGAAACTGGCTGTGAATGGTTTGCAATATTCCCGTCCAAAACAACTAAAAACAGCTAGTTTAAACATCTTGTAAATCTGAGGGGGGAGGTCTTCGAAAATTTGGCGGTTAAGAGTTAAACCCCCCCCCCCCCCCCACTCACACACAATCCATAAAATTACTCCTAGAGCTTTTATAGATTTACTCGCGGAAATTCAGTTTAAATTTGGACAGGAATGTAGACCATTCATCCCCAAAGCTCGTGAGACGTGAAAGGGAGAGGGCCACTGTCAGAGAGCCAGAGTCATTGTGACTTTTTTTTTTTAATGTTTATACATTGCGACTATGTTTATGCATTGTGACTGTTTAAAAAGATTAGTAAAAAAAATTTGAAGTGGCATTTTGTCCGGTGGAATTTTGACGGTGGCAGTTTGACGTGGTGGTATTTTGACGAGTGGCATTCTGTCACGGCACCTCACAAAGTGGTTGGCGATCCCATCTTCACAGTGAAATACATTAGTCAATCTAACTTGATCAACCTGACCATCCTGGACCATTTTGGAAAAAAATTGACAAATTTATGCATTTTACTCTAAAGATGGCCTCATATAATATATATATATCTGTCATATCATACACGGCTATTGCCGTGTATATACTATATGATGAAGTCCTCTCTCCAGCAAAACTAAAACTTTTAATTTCTCCGTTTCTATTCAATATATTTCGACCAGACTTGGCCAGATAGTAGATAGCAACTTTTCCTAACTTTACACCAACTTTTATGCAATTCCGTGAAAGAGTAAAAGTAGGGAGCCACACGGAAATTTGAAAACTGTTCACTTGTTGTTGTTCTTCTTGTGTGATACGGTTTCAGAAAAAAAACTACTGCACCTACCTAATATCTGAAACATGATCTGAGCCAGAAATTTTTCTGGGCTTCAACCTAATAGGGACCACTTTTTTGATTGGTCCATCCATTCCGGAGTTACGGGACCCTAAACGATCATTCAGATTGTTTTACATTGTTTTAACCATTGTATTTAGGGAACAATGCCACTCAGCAAACTCCAGATCATTCTTTGTGCACGTGTTATGTCTTTAATAAAAAGGTTATTGTTGATCAGTAAAATGAAAGAAAAATGGCAAAATGGCAGAAGATGTAGACAAACTGCTGAGGGACTTGGAGAAGCGGAAGGTGCTCACTGCTAGTGAAGTCAACCTCGGAATAGTAACGGAT
>JAHWFP010169616.1:0-10163 GCA_023313725.1 Lithobius niger
TAGTGGTTTTTGCCATTGTTTGAATGGTTTTTCATCATGCACTGAGGTTGTCGGTGGAGCGACTTTGCTCTACGTGGTTGGGAAAGCTGCCAAGAACTTGCAAAAAAGCGGGGGGTGGAGGGGGGGGGGGTGGGGGTGGGCACTGTTTTCAATGGGGATTAATGATGTGGGGAGGGGGATGGAAATGGTTTACGAGCGATTTGGAAGCTAGTGTGAGAGAAGAGAAATGAATTAGATGGAAGGTGAGGGCCATTGTTTTCCGGAGAGGGTGAAACTAAATAAGCATTGGAGGAAGCTACCACCTTCAATTATATGCTTCTCCATAGGATGTGTGGGCCAGACGTAGAGGTTGTGGACACAACGGGGCATGGACGGGAGGGAACTGGAGCAGTGATGAGGCCCACTTCTTGCAGGAGGAGGATGGAGAGAGATTTGTAGAGTAGTGAGAACTGGGGAAGTGGCACCAGGGAGATTGGTAAGGGTTAGGAAAAGAAGGATGGGTTCACGCAGAAATAGGGAGGTATGGAGGATAGGATTCTTGAACCTCAGAGGAGGGAGAGTGAAGGAGAAGTGTGAGGAATTGAAGAGAGGAAGTGACGGAGAAGGTTTGACTTGGTTGCAGTCATGGAGAGCCATATGTAGGATGAGGAGGAGCCCCCAAGATGGGGTGGGTGGGAGTGGGTGGAACTTAATAGGGGTAAGGGAGGGGGAGAGGTATGGGTTTTTTCTTTTGTAACAGGCATATAAGGAGGATCCGGGGGAGGGAGGGCTGAAACATATGTGTGAATGAGTGGAGGGGAGAAATGTGGCAGTTGGTGTGGTATATTTGGAATTTGAGGGGGCTGGGAAGCAGTGGAATGGAGAAATTGTGAGCCAGGTGGAGGCAGAGAGGCGTAGGAGGAGACGATATGAGGTGCTCATCATGGTGGGCTTCAATGGTAGGCTGGTGGAGTGGGTGGGGGAGGATTGCTGGACAATGCGAACAGGAAGATGGTGCGGAATTTTGTGGGGAAATGTAGATTGGAATTGACCAATCTGGGCAATGCAGAAAGTATGGCATTTAAATGGAGAAGGGGGAATAGCAGGACTGCTGTGAACTTTGTCTTGTGGAGTGAAGATGATGGGGTGGGAGAGCACACGAGGGTGGAGGGGAAATGAGGGCAGATTCAGACCATTGGTTCCTCTGGTTAGAATAGAGGGCAATGGGAGGGTGCAAACGGAGGGGGAGTCAAAATGGGGAGGAAGTGTTGGAACCTGGAGAATCTGGAGCTGTTCGAAAAGTTAAAAAGAGATTAAAATGGGTGTTGAGAAATGGGGAGAGCTACGAAAACTGGGAGATGGAGATGCGTAGGGTGGTGGATAGGATCGTGGGGAGAAAATAAAGGGGGAGGGGAAAGGATGGTGGGATCAGGAGATGAGGGAGGCAGTCCTCAGAAGGAAAGAGGCCTACAGAAACTAGAGGAGAGGGGTAAGGAAAGGGAGGGAGAAGGAGACTAATGACTGGTGTAAGGAGTATGTGAGGAGGAAAAAGGTGTGGGGTGGTTAGGAAAATTTGGGAGTATTATTAGAAGCTGGCTACAGAAGAGACAAAGGGAAGCAGGAGAAGAGCAGGGAGAGAGGCAAGGGGTGTCTTGATTGGAGGACTAAAGGCCTATGACTAGACGGGGGAGCATCAGGATTTCAGTGATGGATACAATGAGGGTGCTTTGTGGGGATGGGGAAGAGAGGGGGAGAAGGGGGGTCAGCTAAGGGATATTACTATTGGGGAGTTAGTGGGAGAGGATGGGTTGGTGTGGGAGGTGGTTAAGGGTAAATGAAGGTTGATTAGAGAAATGAGTGTGATCCTGAAGCGGGAATGGTGCTAAAAGAAAATGGGATTCATTATGTGTTTAAGGGTAAGGGAGAGGATTGAAAACTTTAGGGCCGAGGCAATTGCTAGTGTGGTGTAGAAAGCGTTTATGAGGGTGGTTACGTGAGGGGGGCCAGGGTTTAGTGTAAGAGAGGGGAGATCTTGGGAAGGTGCAAAATGATTTTAGGAAGTGGAGGAGGCTGGCAGACAACGTCACTGTGGTTCCCCAGACAATTCAGGTTGCAAGGAAGGAGGCGACGAGCTTATAGGTGGCATTTCTCGACATTGGCCAAGCTTATGATGGGTAAGGAGGGTGTATGAGGGAGGGAAGTATGTTTCATCGTGGGGGTGGTGTACAGTTTGATTAGATGGAATGTAGGAGGGGGTCCTTTGTCACCTCTGCTCTTTCTGGTGTATCTCAGGGGGCTGGAAAAGAGGTAGGAGGACTCAGGGAAGAAGTTTTAGGTGGGGAAGGGAGGTAAGGAGGGTTTCCGGAAGTTTTAGGTGTGGTCCGCGCGCCGCGGGAGGTACGGAGGGTTTCCGTATGCTGGTGCTGATGTTTGTCGGCATCATTGGGCTGCTGGATGTGGGGACTCTAATGATTGATGGGGGAGTGTGTGGAGTGTTTGAGACTTGAGATAAAGGTGGAGTTCAGCGGGGAGAAATCAGGTTTTATGGTTTTTGGGAAGGGGAAGATCGATGGAATGAAAGGGAGAAGGAGAGGCTTCAGTTAGGGGGGGGGGCGTGGGTTAAGAGGGTGAAGGAATATGACTATCAGGGACGAGGCTTTGTGTGAAACCTGTCTATCTCGAGTTGATGGAAAGGAAGGTGAGAGAGAAAGTAGGAAATGTTAAGGGAATGGTTAAGAAGCTGGCAATATTGGGGTACAATCGATATAAGATTGCAAGAATCCTTTCGAAAGGGGTGGCAGTGTGGAGGTATTTTATAATGGGGAAAGGATGGGTGGAAGCAGCATGAGATGTACCAGGAAGAGTTGGGAAGGTGGGTGCTGGGACTAATCAATAGATGGTGGGAGAGGTAGTGGAAGGAGAAATGGGGTTGTCGTCCTTTGAAGATGAGACAAACGGTGGTTTTATAGGAGGGTCGGGGAGGCTGGAGATAGGGACAATTGTGAGGAAGGTGTATGAATTTGTGACGCGGAGATGTAGCATGAAGTGGATGGAAAGGACAAGCAGACTGGCAGGGAAGTTTGTGAAGGTGAGAAGGGGTGGGGCAATGGAGGAGAGATATCAAGGATGTTGAAGTCGAAAGGTAAAGAGGGAAATAGGTAAATAGACGTCAAGTGTGAGGTAACCGGGAAGAGCAAAACAGATTGCGATGGGAAATGGAAGAGTGTGCTGCATTTTAGGGAGGGCTGGAGCTTTGGAAACATGGGGGCTGAGTTTTATGGTTGAGGATGAAAAGTTTATGGAAGGGGGATGAAACGATGGGCATGTTCTGGTTGGCTGCTAGGGGTTTAAGGATCTTAGGGGGAGATAAATGAGAAGATTGGGGGTGGGGTGAGGTAACCGGGAAGAGAAAAACAGATTGGGATGGGAACTGGGAGAGTGTGCTGCATTTTAGGGAGGGCTGGAGCTTTGGAAACATGGGGGATGGAGTTTTATGGTTGAAGATGAAAAGTTTAATGAAGGAGGATGAAAAGATGGGTATGTTCTAGTTGGCTGCTGGGGGTTTGAGGATCGTAGGGGGAGATGAATGGGAAGATAAATGGTGGGGCCATCAGGTGGCTCCCTGGCTGGAAGGAAGAGGGGGCTGGAGTGAAGCTGGGTAAGAGATTGCTGTTTGGGTTGTGGAACCTGGGGGGAGGAGAAAGGAAGCTAGGAGGAGATCTGGGTTGTTTGGCAGTAAGAGGGTTACGCATCTTCAGCCTGTGCCCTGTTGCAAAAAAGAGAGCAAGTATAATCCTCATCATTACATTGTAAACAGCAAGCAGCTGGCAGGTCAGTGACGTCACAATCAATGTTATTGTAGGTCGGGTACATTAAAGAGGTATGTATGGAACAACGTTGTTTACAGAATATATGTACCTTGGTTCAAATGATGTCGTTTGTACTCCTACAAGTGGGCGTGTTGCGTGACCTAGCGATGGCAGTCCCCTCTGAGCAGTTGTTGCAGACTTCAGGGGGCTCGTTTCATCGGTTCCTGGTAGAAGTTAATATCTGATGCCGGTGACATCAAATTCATGCGGTGATAGAGTCGCCTACTGTTTGTTGCTTTGGGTCTGCTGCACGATTACTAATTAATTACTCCAAACTAGAATATTCACCGTGGGTAAAGTACTTGTCTTACATGGTTACGAAAGGCCGGCTGCGTCCAACTTCCAAGTTGCAGTACGCACCAAAGATGGAACACAGACATATTGCGTACAAAGTAGCCCATGATTTGCAAATTCACCCATACAGTCAATCAGAGAGCTGGAAGCAGAAACAGGTGGCGGCTGAAACAATGTAGTTCGAAATTTTAAAAAAATTTATGTTTACAATTGTTAGCCTTGTAAGAAAAAAAACAACAAACTTATAATAAAACAACAACAAACATTCGTTTACTTTAGTAAAATGCAGATTCTTCTTTTTTTATTAACTTCCATTTTCAGGCATCTATCAGTTGTCTTAAGTCACTTTTTAGACGCATTTTCCTGAAGTGCTGATTGGCATTTGTGTTGTTGTTGGTTGGAGTATGGGAGCACACCTCTGGCCTCCAGATTGCTAGTTGCCCCACCAGGGCTTACTGTACTGACTAATTATATTAGTTGTATGCACAGCCACTTGTTATGCGTATGACTGCCAATAAAATTATGGCAGCCTCGCTACGAAGAAGGGCTGCCCCCAATGACTCTTCACTTGTCCTCATGTTGGCACCAACGCACCCGATGTAGAGTTTACGTACTTTCCGTTGTTGCTGTTTCGTTTCTAACAGAGCTACCTTTATTCAAAAGTAGTTTCATGTGCTTTAGCTTTATTCTATACCGGCTTGACGATAGAAATTTGACGCGTTATCCACTTTGCATCCGCTTCTGCCTACAGTTGCACTGCGAGCACGCCACGAAAAGTGTGGCTGTAGCACGTAATCTAAATTATGGAAGGTACTCGTTTTGCGTGATTAGTGGATTTCAACTTGAAACATTGCATTGCCGCTGTTGGTTGATGCTACGAACCTCTCTGATCACTCGAACTCCTGAGGTTTAATTTCATGAATTTAAACAGACAAAGAATCAAGGTAGATGTGCATTGTACTGCATAACCCTATTACACTAAGGCATTTTCTTTTCTCATTAAAAACGTATAAAACAACCTTTTCCCGCAGTAATAAACAGTCCGAAAACTTCAAAGATAGTCATCGTTACCGTAAAATAATGTTCTTTTTGTGATGTCTCACCGGGAACTCTAATAATGAGAAGAATTCCATGTTTTTGTGCGTGCTGCTAGCACAGTTCAACTCTATGCGTGGTCTAGTTCCTACTTCGTGGTACGTACTTTCAGTGTCCCTAGTGCCAGTTTTTGTGTAGTTTGGATGACGTTACTCCCATTCTACACCATAGCACACATTAAGACTTATTACATATTAGGAAACTATGGTTTAGAGGGACCACGAAACCAAACTAACGTTTATGTTTCTTCTTGTTATCAATACTTTATTATTAATAATGATGATTGGTTTCTTGGGATCATCCGGTCACAAAGACTTTTAATTTGCTGTTTTGCGTCGTCCTTTACAAAGACTGGCAGTGGAGTGTTTGTGGTGTGCACATTGCTGTGTGGCCCACCTCTTAACTTTACTTCCCTGCCACTAAGCATAGACATAGAAAGAAGGAAAGAAGCCCTTCTCCCTTCTCTCCTTCAATGTCTATGCACTAGGGCAGTCATTATGCACTGTTGTTATGCACGCCCACTAGGGGTGCCACCTGTTCAAATAAAAGTGTATCAGGGTGCACCGATTGACACCCAGTGCAAGAATATATCCTGCCGGTGCTGCCCAATTACCGTTCAAACTGTCTTATGTCATTACTCGGCAGACAGGCTACCTCACACACCTCGTAGATACACAACGAAATGAGGTCTAAGGTTGCAGGCAGTCCTTGGTCATCTTCCACCGTGGTTTTTAGCAAAAGTATATGAAGCTTTTGACTAGTATGGGCCGCAAGGTGAGTGTCTAACTTTTCAGAGAAGTGTTTTATTAAGTGTTGTTTTCAGTAAATAGCACCTGCTGCACACAGCATAAATTGGTTTCTTCAGAGCAACCTACAGTAAAGGCCGTATTGTCTTTGCCTCCCACAATGCTTCGCAAAAAGGCAACACAAATAAAGACGCGTCAAGTTTGCCAAGTGGTGCAATCAGTTGATAGAATTTGGAAACGTTGATGTTTATGTTGGCTTCCCCTTTGCTATGTGGCATCTTCCACTCTTGTGGATCAGAGAAGTAGGCAACCCTACGTCTCACATTCCCTTCCTCTTCTTCCACCATCCTTGCAACAATTTTTTTGTTTCCTCTCCCCTTCCATCATGCCTATTTAATTTTTTCCGATCTACCAGCCTCAAACTATCTTCATACATTCACCCACTTCCCCATCCCCAAATTTGCGAGCTCCTAACACTCCATTAATATTTGAGGGTTTCCTCCCTCTTCCCACACAGTGGACAATTATCATCCATCTCTTTCCTAGAGATTTCTTATCTAAATCTCCTTTGTGTCAAGAGCCCCTGCCCTAGCCCTGAACATCAACACGCTCTCCCAGTCCCCTTCGTAATAATCCTCCCCATTTATCTTCTTTGTCCCCTCGTTGAGTTTTCCCTTCCATAACTGCTAACCATATTATATGTCTCTATTTCCCTTGCTACCTTCTTAGCCCATGCATTCCACTGTTTATAATTCGTTCCTCTCTCCTCCCTTCCACCCTTCCAAAATTCACTCATCATCTCCTTTACTGCGTTCGTACCCACTTCGTCGGTTAGTTTGCAATTTTATCGCTTGGTGCTACCAAAAGCAAAATTAAGGACACCCTACCCAACCTATGACTAGGGATGTTTTTAAAGTCAGTAGCTTGCGAGTCGCTTGGCCGCCGGGAACGCTTTCCCATTGAAATAACAAACAGGCAGCGTTTCCGCTTGCAAGCGAGTCGCAAGCCGCTGACTTTAAAAACATCCCTACTTTAGTCTCCTTATTTGGCTTGTTCTGATACGATCGAGGGTCCGACAAGGGCTTGACTAGTGTGCTTGATTTACTAAATTTACCTTAGCTTTACTGGCATACTTTGATTTATTGATTTACCCTTGGTTTATTGATTTATCTTTGATTAATAGTGATTTACGAGTGATTTACTGATTTCTGTTGATTTCTTGATTTGAAGTGGCACTATCGCCGATTGAAATGCGAACGAAAATACCGTGGTGCCATCTAGCGGCAACGATATTATTAACCTCTATAGCTTGCTCCCAGGTGCACGAAGACGAACCAAATTTTCACTCAATAATTAAGGATGTCATGGCTTGTTTGTTTCGTTAAAAGAAGTGCCGTAATGCATTCCTTCGCTTGGTGCAAGCAAGTGCTAGATGGTACCGCATAGTGCTGGATGATGTCAGATTTCGTCTGCTTTCAATCGGTGATAGTGCCACTTTAAGAAATTTACGGATTTATGTTTGAGTTACAGATTTGCACCTGATTTAATGATTTGCACTCGAGTCACTGATTTATTTTCGATTTACTGATTTACAATCCATTTCCAAATCACCAAATCGAAGCGCTTGCTTTTCGCTTGCATTTGGTTTACCGTTTTACTATTATCAAGGTTTACTATTACCAAAATCCATATAACCCTTGCTGTTATTTACAGATGACGATATTGATTTACATTGACTTACTGATTAGGAGTGATTTCCTGATATAGGATGATTTACACGATTTACAGTAATTGATTTACCCTCGACTTACAGATTTATGACTGATTCACTGATTTGCTTTTGATTTATTGATTTACAGGGATTTACACCAGTAAATCAAACGGTGGTCATGATTTACGCGCCTGTCGGAAGCCTCGGATATGGCCTTTACTGTAGGAGGCTTTAGTTTGTTACCTCACGTCTCACAGTATGGCCGCCTCCTATGGCGTGAACCGGAAGTAGCTGTAGAAACCGGAAAAAAGCGCATTGGCAATATGAGCCAAATACGATGACTAAAATACAGTGCAGGAAGGGTGTGCTAGGTGCTGCCATCTGTACACCACGCATCAAACTTGCAAACTAATCTACGAGGTTTCAAAATTCTGCCAACTGTTGGAGCCATTTGGCAATATTGCAGCGTTTGCTATTTGTGTCATTTTTTTGTGGAACATTGTAAAGGGTACGATGGTACGCCTTTACTGTAGGTAGCTGAAGTATTCTTTGGAACGCCCTACTCAAGATGGTGTCCTGTCGCGCGTGTGTTGTGAAGTGGGTAGATGGTAATTTGATCTGACAGCTTATTCTCAAGAGTTTTATGGCTTCGGAACGAACATGTAAGCAAATAATGAGTATGCATTATTTCCACCTTTGTGTTTATTGAGTGGCTTTGGACGCAGTATACCACAGGGTGGCTGTTAGTAGTCGGTGTATGTAACAAATCGCACGTGCGCACCGCTTTTTGTGTAGTCATGACTTCCCAAAGTTCTTATTTTTCAGCTGACGTTCACCAGTCTGGCATTAGTAACTTGGGACAAAAGAAATATAGTAATAGTAAGTATTTTGCGTAAGCTCCAGCGTAGCGTAAGCAACATAAACAAAACGTATGGTCACTGTCCCACAGCTGCAAACAGCTGTGGAAACAGTACCCACAGCTTGGGCACTGTTTTCCGGCTGCGGCGTGGTAGTGGTACGGTATTATAGGAGCGCATAAACGCACACAGACACGTCGTCTGTTAGACCTGGATCCTATAAATTCTTGCCTGGACTAACAACTCCAGGGCTCGAATTGTCTTAGAAAAATTCCATAGCAGAATGCGATACAAAATACAAATTTGAGTAGCAGTCACGAAAAAAATGATTAGAAACTTTTAAAGAATAATTTATTTAGTAAAAAACAATACAAAAAGTTTACGTTATTTGAAACAATAGCCATTTGTTTTCACTTGGCTGCACGCAAAAATGCATGACTTGGTCAAGACTAGCATCTGATGCACGTTAAGACTATTTTGACCCGTGTCTGAAACGAAGGTGATGGTAGGACCAATGATTTCCCAAAATGCATGTGCGATGCTTGGCCGGCCTATAAAGTAGGAGGAATTAGCATCTCCGTGTCAGCCAACACGATCATGACTACTCTGTTATGTTGTCTCGTTTAATATAGTTGCTTTGCTAAACTGCGATACAATATTTAATTTTGTGTCGCTAAAGTTTAAATTTGTGGTGCAAATTGCGATGCGATACCGCTCATTTTGAGCCCTGAACTCTCTTCGAGATGGATGATTCACGTACGGCTACCTATAAGCTGGAGTGTGTTCCGACCTTCTGCAGCTGCGATAGCAGCTCCACCGCAAAAATCTGTCAGTGGCGTGTCACCTTAGGTCACCTCATGCGAGTGACGAGAATTAAAAGGGAAAACCTTCGGAAATAGTTTCCATCTCACATAACGCAAGGTCGCACTGCCAGTCTCCTAACAGTATCGTGCACACGGGCTGTGTATAGCGGTGAAGGTAGGTGGCTCGTCCATTGTGAAGAGAGTTGTTAGTCCAAGGTTAGACTTCAATGTCGTCGTTCGTCGTCCATGTTGTGACTCACTTTGTATTCCACCGTTTGCACAAGACCGTCTGGGAGAAAAGCAGCCAATTCCTGCTGCAGGCTCCTGGCCAGTTGAATAAACATTGGGCTTGGGAGCAGAAAACTGGGAACATAGGAAGAATACGGGCTCCTTTGTGGCGACTCCTCGACTGTGTAAGCCATGTGAGCCAGCTGGTGCACTGTGCTTTGTGTAACAAGCGAAGGCGTTGATTTGACACCAAAGATAGCGAGTTTCGATAATTTATGAATGCCAAACTAGCCTTTGCCCCAAACACGGTATGGGAAAAATTGGTCAGCTGATCATTTTAGGTTATTCTAGTGCAACATGAAGCAGATCAGTGAGGAGTCCCGTTTTTGCTCCTAAAGCGGAAAACTTACTCCTCACCGATCTGCATCATGTTGCACTAGTGTTACATAAATCATAGGATGACATTTTCATAGCATTTTTGACAAAGTCTTAGTTTTGGCACTCATAAATTATCAAAACTTGTTCTCTTGGTGCCAGTCATCACCTTGGCTTGTTGCAGGTTAGGCAGAGTAGCCTTTCCA
>JAHWFP010169632.1:0-25097 GCA_023313725.1 Lithobius niger
AATAGTTCGAAAGTTAAATGAAAACTAGAAGATTGCTACTAGCGGTAGCAATCTTCAAGTTTTCATTTAACGTCCAAAGTATATTATTCGGTGCGATTAACTTGGCTAATAGGATTAACCTTGGCGGCCTTTCCCTGGTGGAATGATATCACTACCTTCAAAGGCCGATCGTTTTTGGAAACTTGGCGGGTTTTTCTACCAGTTTTGGTTTTAGGTGGATATCACAACTTTCATAGGACTGTGAACGTACATAAGGTTACATCGTCTGTTTAAGATGCTTGAATCCCATTTTTGCACACACTGACTAACAATCGCTGATTTCGTTCGCTTCGCTCACTCAATCAGCGCATCCCCTTCAGTTGTTTTGTTTAGCCCTTCACCTTCCCCTTAATTTTTCAAGATTTCGTTCACATTTAGTCATGCAGAAACCCCCGAAGGTCGTTGTTACTAAAACAGCAGAATGCGAAGCAATTTATTTTTGGGTTATTAACAAAAAACCCATTAGATCGTGTATGCTCGTATTGTTGCGTAACCATCATCTAACGCGCATCCCTTTATTCTTACGCAATCCACGGCAACGTTAATGTTTCTTTATTTTATCCTTCGTTACAGTTCAGTTTTTAGTTCGTCCAGGCTTTTACAATAAATCTAAGGACCAGTCTTGATTGTTCACGCCATTGTTGCTTAAAATCTTTGGTTGCAACTTGGAAAAGAAACGAAATTTAAATTCGCCCGTGGCGAATTTCAAAACCCTCCCACGCATTTGTCCTGACCCCTACAACCCCCAAATCAACAAAAGGACCATCCTCAGATCACCATGCATCCGTGTGCAAAAATTCAGGTACGCAGGCCTTCGCAATTTTGCGCTAGCCATGAGCAAAAAGTCTATGGGATTTAACATGGGAAAAATCTTATTAGCTAGTCAGCTACAGTAACATAAAAACAACGTTATTGACGCATCTTTTTTTCTATGATTGGTGGACACTCATCCTTTAAATTTTAGTTTTTCTTAATCTCTGACCCTTTCCCTTACATTTTCCACAATTTTAAACATTTCTGTCGCATTGGGATTTATCCTCAACATGCCAAAATATGCTTTCAGTTGCTTACAGTTAACAGACACATGTCTGCTAGTGAGCCGCCTTTTTATCATTAATAATCAATTTTTAACAATCGGATATCTACAATGGGATGATCTACTGTTACTTGGCGGCGACACACTAGCGTGTGTCTAGATATTCATCCGCGCATAAACTTATAAACTAAAACGTGTTTTTTTTTTCTGGATTTATGTGTTGTGTTGACTGTTGACGGGTCATATTGTGTTGTGGTGACTGGTGGTGTGTTGTTGTTTTACAATAAATAAATAAATAAATAAATACATATCGATATTTTTCCAGCCCCTCCCTTTACAAATGCCAGTGAGGAGTTGCTCCTCACTAAACCTCACCCCCCCCCCCCCCTGTAGGCACCACTGCAAATAAAACTAATTATTAATAACGGTAAGGCAATAGAATGAATGATTAGCAAGCAGTTCGTTCACTGCGTTGAACACACTTGTTAATTATAAAGTAAAGCTGACTGAAGAACGGGACTACTTATTCCTAATTTTACGGCTTTTAAACGGACAGCCGTGCAGCAAATGCAATTATTGAATCCAATTAGTTTAATGCAAAATCATGAATCCACTTGACGTAAACATGAAGATAACGTTTATGACCTTAAAGTCCAAAGGAAAGAGCACCTGTCACACGCAAACAGTCGTGTCCGTCCCAGATGAGCACGTCAGCATTAACTCGTATCATATCAAAAACCAAAACTAGTAAAAGGGACCGCTAAGTTCCGAATGATTCGACCCTTCAAAGGAGTGATATCAACACACAAAACATTAACCAAGTTAATCACACCGACTAATAGTCTGAAGGTTAAATGAAAGCCAGAACATTGCTACTTTCGGTAGTAATGGTCAAGTTTTTATTTAACGTCCTAAGTATTATTCGGTACGATTAACTTAACGAATGTTTTGGTGTGTTGATATCACTCCTTTGAGAGGCCGAACCATTCTCAATTTGGCAGCCTCTTTACCAGTTACGGGATTTATTTTGACATTTTGTTTTTCGTGAATTGAACGGTTGACAAAATTTCTTTGGCAACGTTGTTTATCTTATCTTACATTATTATAAACCAAAATCTCATAGCATTAATGACGCAACCGCAACAACCCCCGGAATGGGAACGTGCGAATGTGTAATTCTTTGGCTTGAAGTTGAAACTGGGACGTTGTTGCCCTGAAAAGAAGTTGAAATTGGCACATTGTTGCCTCGACTAACAATTTGCCCTGTGCGGTCATCGCAAAGGCATGTCTTAAATGACGTCATGTACGAAGGACGGTTATTTTTCGCACGCTACTGAGAGTGGGGAGGGGCCTGAATGGGGAATGCCCGTTGCTGGGGCAGTTCTTATGTTAGAGCCACTATTTGATTACGACATTGCTTTGCGGAGGGAGACGATTGACGGAAAGGCCGGACCGAGCAAATACTGGGAAACAACCACGGGTCAAACAAATCCCCGGGCGAATCCGGGTACGATGCTAGTATTTATATATATTGTTTATATTTGTGACGACACACTAGCGTGTCTAGATACGCACGTCAGTATACACGTCGTCATTGTCCGAACTTTGGCCTTTCAATCAGAGACGATGCCAACAGTATAAATAATGGTTATAACAATACTTTCGCACTTACATGCCATTCCAGTTACACCCCAGGCTGTAAACCAGAAAAGGTATGCAGTTTGTATCGGACTGCAGCCAATGTCCAATTTCATGGCTGGAAGCCTTATCGGTAAATAATCTCACTATGAGAACTAGGGGTGAGCCGACCAGAAGTAGCTAGTAACACATTTGCAAAGTTACTGAGGGTCAGATTTCGTATTGAAAGCCACTTAGCTGACATCCCTACACGAGTTACATTTTGTTAGGTGGGTCATTGCTCGCAATTTTACCACAATTTAAGCTTTTGAACTGCATTATTATTTTTTCCCAAATCCCGAAATGTTCCCAACTATGCTTCAGGATGTAAGACACCAGTGGCGTGTACAGAGTAGGGTGGGCCCCTGCCACAGTACTACAGGCGATTTCCTGCGTGGGGGTGGGGGGGGGGGAGCATTAGTTTATAGTGCATTCGAGAGGGTCTGGGGGGGGGGGAATACCCCCAGAAGTTGAAAAATTTGTTGAAAATTCACATTAAAATTATGCAAAATGCTTAACTGTAGACCTAATTCAGTAATGATTTAAGACTTAGCCTTTAAGTTTGCTTGCATTTGATGGGTGGACCAGGGGCCCCCAACGCAGGTGGGGCCCTGGCATTTGCCAGTCTGACTCTATGGTGTACACGCCACTGTAAGACACTTGGCTAGGGTGTCGCGCTACAATGGTTTACGTACTCGACACTTGAATTGAAGTGATGTTTGTTGCCTAACTTGGAGCGGCAAACTAGTATGTGTCTAGATTTGGATCGTTAACGAACGTTGACAGCAAATGACTACAGCATGTAATGGTACCATCGGGAGTTTTTGCATGACTAAATGTCAACGAAATCGGAAAAAAATGTAGGGGAAGATGAAGGGAAACTATACAACTGAAGGGGATGCGCTGATTGAGTGAACGAAGCGAACCAAATCAGCGATTGTTAGCTAGAGTGTGCAAAAATAGGATTGAAGATTATAAATGTGAGAATTTATAGAAATGAAATTCCTCTATAAAAAGGTACACATGAAGATAAGACGGTGTAACCTTATGTACGTTCACAGTCCTATAAAAGTTGTGATATCCACCCAAAACCAAAACTGGTAGAAAAACCCGCCAAGTTTCCAAAAACGATCGGCCTTTGAAGGTAGTGATATCATTCAACCAGGGAAAGGCCGCCAAGGTCAATCCTATTAGCCAAGTTAATGGTACCCAATAATACTTTGGACGTTTGAAAACTTGAAGATTGCTACAGGGAGTAGCAATCTTCAAGTTTTTAACTTTCGAACTATTAGTCCGTGCGATTAACTTGGCTAATAGGATTGGCCTTGGCGGCCTTTCCCTGGTTGAATGATATCACTACCTTCAAAGGCCGATCGCTTTTGGAAACTTGGTGGGTTTTTCTACCAGTTTTGGTTTTGGGTGGATTTAGTATTACAGCATAGTGCCCAAAATTACAATACTAAACAGAAAATTAGCAAATTTCTAAAATTCAGGGGGCACAGCCAACCTGTAAAAACCTATATTTTAATTTTGAACCTACATTTTTGCTAAAATAACCTATATAACCTATAAGAACGCCAAAATACCAGGTCTTGCCTGGTTGATTTTGGTTTCTATTGCCTTAAGGAAAATATACATTACCAAAATTTTAGCATTCTCCTTCTGCTTATGCTGTGCATTCTCGATATTAAAGTTCTTGAGCTGCCCCGGCATCGCTACTCACTGTGCAGTGCCTCCGTCTATATAAGCCTCGGCTGTAGACGCTTCACCTTTTGTTCCTCCAAGTGCCCCAGTAGCGACACAGAGGGGCGGAGGGTGGGAATAAGGTAATGTATATTTTCATTAAGGAAGTAGAAACCAAATCAACCAGGTAAAGTCTGGTGTTTTGGCGTTTCTATGTGCCATGAAAACATGCATTACCAGAATTTTAGCATTCCATAGACATCGTCAAAGGCGGCGGGCGCCACTTGACGGAGTTCCTTAGGGTAGCGTGCCGGTCCCCCAAGAAGACAGTTTTTCGCAAACGAACAGGAGTAGGATGATGGACGAAGAGATCGTATTGCTTAAGGGGGTTAGAGCACTCGCCTAGCGGCCGCAAAGCGACCGATGCAGTACAGTCCGTCTGCGTGGCAGACATGTCTCGTAAGTAATGAGATGCGAACACAGTCGGGCTTCTCCAAGAAACGGCCTCCATGATGTCTGTAATGGGGACGTTACTGTGGTAGGCCCAAAAAGTCGAGATGGCAAGAAATTCGTGAGCGGAGACACGTATGCCTTCATCGGCACAGTTGATGTCGAGCGCTTTGTATGCGTCTAAGATCATGCGTCTAAAGATCATGCGTCTTGATCCATGTGGTCACCATGCGTGCCGAGGTCTTGCGTTATGCAGTCGTGATTGGTAGGAAGAGCTGAGAGCGACTGCATCGTATTGGTTTGGATTTTTTCAAATGGAATCGGATCGCACAAATAAGGAAAAGGGCTCATTCAGGCTCATCACCAATGGTGCTGGAGAGGGCCGGAATAATGAAGGGATGAGACCATTCGCAGGACTTCTGTGTCTTGGCCCGGATAAACGACCAAGGGGTTAGGGTGACTCCGGAATAGTCCGGTAGAAAGAAGCAGTCTGCGGCGGTGGCTGAGAGGACTTGAACTTCACTGCAGCTGGCGCATGCAGCTAAGGTGACAAGAAGACCGTCTTGCAGGTCACGTACTAGAGGTGACAGGATGAGAGAGGCTCGTAAAGGGCCGCAAGAAGGGACATGAGTACGATGAACAAGTCCCAGTCTGGGAACAAGCAGTGCATAGGTGACCAGTCACTCTATCTCAAAGGATTTTACCATTGCTAAGATACGGAAATCATCCAGAAGCGTTGATTGTCCTGCCGCCTTAAATGATATACTAGGACTCACGAAGACCATCATTGAAGAGGTCGTTTAGAAAACGTAGCAACTGTGGAAGAGAGCCGAGAGGACCAATCTGTCGTGGGATACACCAACGAATCCATTGTTGCCAATAGCTGTCGTAAATCTTGTTGGTAGAGATTCAGACAGCTTTGGAAGCGATACGAGATGCCTGCTCTGGAGAAACGCCTGCTGTTTCGAGCAGTCTGATGATAGTAACCACGCGTGGAGTCAGAGCGACCATGGGCGATGGTGGAACATGGTCCCCTTCTGCTGGGACAGCATGTCTGGTATGTCTGGGAGACAGTGTGGCGAGGCAACTAGGAGGTTGAGTAGGAGGGGGAACCATGCAGCCGAGGGACAGTTGGGCGCAATCAGGATGAAGAGACCTGGTGACCGAGTAATCTTGCGTAGAGCCAAAGGGAGGAGTTTGGTTGGCAGGAAGAGGTACCCGAAGAGACAGTCCCAATTCAGGGTTAGGACATCCGCAGCCCAAGCACGGTCATCGGGGACCGGGCTGACGAATTGGGGAAGTTTGGCATTGAGCCTCGTGGCGAATAGGTCTATGAACGGTTGTCTCCAAATCTCGAAGAGCGATGTGCAAATTGACGTCTTGAAGTACCATTTCCCCTGCCAGTGGAAGGCATCGAGACAGGAAGTCCGTAATCACGTTGCATCTGCCCAGGATGTGAAGTGGAAGTAGGACCGTCTGAAGATTTATGCAGAATCTGAAGATGTCGGATGTTACTTGATGCAGTGACCGAGACTTGGTGCCTCCTCCTTTCTGGAGGTATGCGACTGTAGTTGTGTTGTCGACATGAACTTGAACAGTTTTACCATGTACAAGATGACGAAAAT
This sequence comes from Lithobius niger, assembly GCA_023313725.1. NCBI lineage: Eukaryota > Metazoa > Arthropoda > Chilopoda > Lithobiomorpha > Lithobiidae > Lithobius > Lithobius niger. The sequence continues at coordinate 6,511 of JAHWFP010169632.1, forward strand.
GTTGGAGACCATGGAGGACCGCTCGGATCTCGAGAATATTGATGTGGTCCATGGAGTTTGGAAGCCAGGTTCTGGAAATTGTCTGGTTGGCGATATTAGAACCCCAGCCATGCAGTGATGCGTCTGAGAAAAGTTGTATGTCTGGAAGGGGCTCGTGTAGAGGAATGTTCCGAGTGAGGTTGAGAACATCCACCCACCTAAGAAGTGTGGCAAAAAGGGAAGCCTCGTGACAGTCGAACCATGAGGACAACGTCGGGGAGATACAGCTGGGCGATCCATTCGTCGATGCGAAAATGCCGCATGGGACGAGTAGTCCCATTGAATCCAGAGACCCGATGAGACAGTTGAGGTGAGTCAGTGTGTAGGTTGACAACAGCGGGAAGGCTCGAACCTTCCTGAGGAGCACCGACCGTCTGTCCGGGGAGGGCATGACAGACGTCCTGGACAGATCGAAGTAAACGCTGAGGAAGACGATGGTCCAGGATGGAGTAAGGCTGGACTTGCATAGATTGATGCCAAATCCAAGGTGACCGAGGAGGTCCAGAGTAAAGCTGCGAAACGGAAGGCAGAGGAACTGGTAGACCGTGCTGTCGTAAATAAACCGGAAGAGGTGCAGGACAGATACATAAAGCGGAATGTAGAGGCAGGCATCCACAAGGTCTGTAGAAATCGTCCAGTCGTGGTGCAGACGCAAGACTGATGAATCATTTCTACGGTCGCCATCTGGAAATGGGGGTCATGATAAACTGGTTTAAAGGACGAAGGTTGAAAATTAGCCTAAGGCTTCCTGTCTTCTTGGGATACAGAAAAATGTGACTGTAGAGCCCTGGCCTGACCGGGTTGGGAGTGGTTCTTATAGCATGTTTTGCTAGAAGACCAGAAAATCGGTCGACAAGAAGGCCGAGGGATGTGTTTCTCAGTCCTTGAAGGGGACCGTAACAGGGTCTGTTGGTAGTAGGAAGGAGATAAATCGTAAGCGATAATGGAGAGCACGGTTGGGTCTGAAGTGATGGCTTGGCAGGAAGGAAGAATGGAGACGGCTTCCCACCAGTCGAGGTAGGGAGTAATTGTCAATGAAATGGCTTGGAATGTTGCTGGGGACTGGGAGATGCATGGCAACGCGATGGTCGGGCGTTGTGCTGCAGCCATAGGGGTGACTGCACCCGCCCCTGGCCCTTGTTCCGAAAGTGTGACCATGCTGAACGAGGTGGAGAGGATGGCCGAGCTTCTGGATGTACCGGTGGTTTGATGCAGTCTTCCATGAGATCACTGGAAGAGTGATGTCCCGCCAGTCACTTCGGCGTAAGGTCTTTGGCTTAGTTGGTCTCGGCTTGCATGTGATATCCAGTGAGATGTTAGTTTGGGGATGAGTCCCGAAAAGGAGTTTTCGCATGGATTGATTGATTGCGGAGCACATCCCGGGTAGGGTCATAAAGATTTAGAGCTGTATTGAGGACTACATCTCGGTGCAACAGCGTGGAGTTGAAGAGGGCTCATTGAAGCCAGTTTATAGAGTGGAACGTGGCGAACCAGGCCTTGCGGAACACTTGCCTAATAAGGTAGGCCAGGTCTCTGGTTTTATTGAGCGACCGAATAGTGCGTTGAATTCGGTATAATTTCGTGTTTTGCGCAAATTTGAATATACCCTATACTGAGTTAAACAGGGAGGCCAGAGTAGTGCTTTGAATTCGGTATAATTTCATGTTTTGCGTAAATTAGAACATACCCTACTGAGTAAAACAGGGAAGCTAAAGTAATGCTTTGAATTCGGAATAAATTCATGTTTTGCGAAAATTAGAACATACCCTATACGGAGTTAAACAGGGAGGCCAAAGTCGTGCTTTGAATTCGGAATAATTTCATGTTTTGTGCAAATTAAAACATAGTTCTGTATATCATAATCACTCTATTTGGGATAGTGGCTACCTTGTTGTAAGTTACGGGTAAAACTTATTTGTAGCATAATTTAGGTTACATATTTTGTGTAACGGTTATGTTATCACTTCCACCAACGGTTAAACGTCGCAAGCAAAAAGCATTTTTGGATGGGTTCGGGGGGGTGGCATTATACCGTCATTCTACCCACAAGGAAGATCTATCGTGTGTCTCCAATTTTTTTTTTATTTGCATTATATTAAATAGACACAAATCGCTGTAAATAATATAAAGGACAATTTTGGAAATTTTTCCGGAAAGTAAACAATGATGTCCCATATCGACTATACGTGCTGAAATTAAAGGGATGTACCTCCAGCGCCATTTTTTCCGATCCTCCACATCAAGTACGGCTTCAAGTACGGTCAATTTACTTACCGTTAGTCTTTCCCTTGCTAAAAATCCTTTTTAAAATGTGGCGTCTAGGAGAGTTTCTGTTTAATATTGGGAAACTTTATTTGCGTTCTTCCAGAACGTATATGATGCAATAAAGATGCTTTGCGCGCCTACAATGACCTTGAAGTTTTATCTGTGTGTGCGCAGTACTAATTTTAATCGTTTGCTAGTAATTACTATGAGATCAAAAATCAAAAAGATTAACGCAGTAAAAATGAAAATTAATTATTCCAATAGATCGCCGAAGCAAAATTATAAGACTCTAGTTTAGAAAGTTATAAATTGTGATTTTAAAATGCTTGAATCATTCCGGCTTTTTACGACACAATTAATGCGTTCACGCTGGCTTGTCTATTAGGCGCAATGCCAAGACAGACGGTAGCTGCGTTCTTCGCTGCGCCGAACGAAGCTACTGTCTCAGTTGACCTTGGCTATGGTAAATTTGCGGATGCGTTCGGCGCGTGGCTGTTATAAGGCAGGCTAGATGTTGCTTTAAAAGAAAGTTAGTGTAGAGACTACCATTACAAATGCGAGTGAATTGTGGGCGACATTTTCAGGGCCGTAGGCTATACCTTAACGCTACAGATCTGTCAATCCAAATTTTCTGCATACAAAATTTTATCCTCGCACAAATGCGTGTAGTGCATGTAAGTTTTAAATTATACCACGCAGAAACGATTAAAGTGAATCTTCATTCGATCCACATACTCCTCCACGATCCGCATACAAAATTTACGTGCTTAACATCTACCAATCGTAAGGCAGCACGTGCAGAGGTTGGCTTCACACGTGCACACGTGCTTTGCATCTACCAATCGTAAGGTAGCTCGTGCAGACGTAAGAGTGACGTAAGCTTTACTAATGAATGCGTCTGCTGTCTTAACCAGCCGTAAACGGCTACCTGCCTCACACCAACTGCAGTCCTGCAAGTTTAACGAGTACGACGAACTGAAGACTTTGAAGAACCATGTCGTATCAAATTCAACTGGCTCTTGTACTCGTGGTGTCTGTCTTCCTGATAGCAACAGGTTAGAGATTATTTAGAAGTTAAGGCTCTCGACTTTTGCGTTTTTGTGCAGAGAAAACAACCGTTCATTTTTATGAAGTTGCTCCAAACATCCATTTCTGAAACTTTTATTTTGACTTTATGAAGTGTGGGTTCATTCATCAACTACTGTTTTCCTTGAGTGGTCGTATAATACCATTTACAGAATTATTTATACATGGAGTCAGGACCCATAGAATAAATATAAGGATCAATAGTGCTTAACGCAAATTTTAAAATGTTGAGTATACGACGACATCAAAGTGAAGCATTCTAAAATAATCGAGTTAAAAACTATTACTTAAAGTTAAGATGGGAAACATCCCCTGTCGTAATTATTGGGGTATTTGTTCTGGCTAAAAGGCCTACGACACGCAGCTAATTTTCGTTTACATAACTTATGCTTTAGCCTACTTGACAACAAAGCACAAAACGTTTCTTTTACCATTAGTTTATGGTCAAGAAAGTATTTTACGGATCTTGGTCAAGTTTTAAGTTCATGGGTTTCCATTCTAAAAACCCCAATTGCGCGTGTGTGTGTCAGCAATGGTCTACATAAATGCTTCTGCAGGGCCATGTTGTGGGTTTAGGATTTAGTGGTATTAGCCTCACCACTTGACTCGACCCAAACCCGTATTGGGGCCTTTTAAAAATAAATTTGGTGGAGCCTTAGGTCCGCAAATAAACTTCTGGTGGGGGCCCGGGGGTAATCGTAAGATTGGGGCCCAATCCCTTCAACAAAAATTTTAGAATTTTTTTTAGTTTTTCTTGTATCCGCATCTTCGTGTTTCTTATTATGATGAACCTGCTGTTCGGAGGGCTCCAGGCTGTGTTTGCCGCCCCCCCCCCCCCCCCCCCCCCGACTCCAAACACAGTCCGGAGTCTTCTTAACAGCAGGTTCATCATACTAAGACACGAAGATGCGAAATGAAGGAAAACTAAAAAAAATTTAAAAATTTTTGGTTCTAGCATGGATTCCGAACAATGAACCATTGTTACAAAGCCATTGTCGAGAGAACCCACTCGTGAACCCACTAAAAAAAAAAGGGTTAAAGGGTTTAACGAGCGTTAACCACTCCTGGTCATCTGCCGGAAGCCCTAAGGCACTAGTGGGTTCTCCCAACAATGTAACAAAGAAAGTTTGTCGAAAGAATAGTTTCGCTGTTGTCTGAAAGGGTATTTCGGAATCAAGCTCGAATGCAATGACACAAGCAAATTTCATGCTTATTTTTAATACTTTTTTATACTTATGAGTAATACAACCAAACTAATTTATGAGTAATATTTCTTTGTTATTCCTACCGATTTTACGTTAATTTATTTGATTTGAAATACGTTAACATAACACAACAAACTTATAAAATACACCATAAATCGTAACCAGCAACGCAGTCACGACTCGAACCACATGCTAACGATCAGTAAAGTATGTTAAACACTAAAACAAATTAGTTCGTGGATAGCGCTCACCCTACCCGATGAGGTTGCTTCCCAGAGAAGCTTAATGCCAGCCATGTTGACACAACCGTCTGTTATATTTTGATTATTTTTTAAATATAAAATTTTCAAATACACGTTTACTTAACGAACACGTGTAGCACACGTAATCAATAAATAAATGGGCAGTATTTATCACTGATGGAGCCCATTTGGCTCTCCATCCTGTAATTACACGTTTGTCTTACCGCTTCTGTGTTCAAAATTCAGAAAGCATCCGTCATCGCACAACGCCGAATAACCCAGTCAAGCCCTAACCAGACTGGCTGCTTGCAGCTGCACGGCGACGCAGGATGGTTTACCAAAAACGTCAACATCAGTCCTTAAACACGCAACACCATCCATACGATTGCAGTTAATTTTGACCTTTTCGGCAGGTAGTAACGCAGCATTTCGCACGAAATTGTGTTCTGTCTGGAGAGGGCCTTTAGCCGAAAAGGCTCTCTTCTTTCATTTCTTGATTGTTACTCGATTCCGAAGTGCCCCATCACCGTTCATACCACGGAAACTCAACGCCGAATAGCCCCTTCAAACAACTTCTAAAAAAATATTTTTAAGAGAAGTCGTCTAACGGGGCTCTTCGTCGTTGCGTTTCCGCGGTATGAACGGTGATGGGGTATTTCGGAATCGAGTTACAATCGATAAACACGAGCACAGAACCCTTCACCAAACAAGCCATTTCAATGATGTCTTTGTGTAAACATTGTTGCACGGACAGTCGACTTGTTAAACTTCTGAATTAAAGAACGTCAGCACGATTTATTGTTTGTTGCAGCCACGACTCGAACAATATGCGGTTGGTATAAACAGGATAACTCGTTGATTGTTGGCAGAACCCACTTGACGCCGTTGGTTATCCTATGCTGAATACCAGCATTCCGAGTTATTCAAAGGGGTTTCAAAGGGTTTTAGCGAGGGTTTTCCCGGAGTTATTGGCCCGGAAGCAACAATGGTCTAACAATGCTTTTTTGAAATCTGCGGGCCAATAACTACTCAGTTATTGGCCCGCACTTTTGAAATCATTGAAGAATCAACGAAACATTATCGTTGCTCTGCTCTACTTGAGTGTGGTTTCGAATTTTTATTTATTTTTATACACTTCAGAGATATATGAAAATCTTCCAGTTCCACCCCCAACTCCCCCGCCCCACGTGTTACTTACGCCACTGCCAGTCAACAACATGTACATTCGAAAACGAAACTATATTGACAGCCATACGATACACCTTCAATAATTAGTGCATGCATTTGTATGCATAAATAATTTTTAAGCAGAACTTTCTTGGAAGACCCCCCCCCCCACCTCCACACCTCGCCCCACCCGTTAGTTACGTCACTGGCAGTCAATAACATGTACTTTCTAATAATATTACAGCTAGCCTGCTACTAGCTAAATTTCCGTCACTGTCTCATTAGCAGAGGCGCATTATATTAATAGTTATATATTTTTTTTGGCAGGGGCGGTTTCCCCCTTTATAATAGGCCTACATTAGTGTGGTCACATTACAGACTACTAGGCTAGGCAGCGTGTGCGTAATAATTACCTGATTAGCAGGACCCGCTGGTTGTTGACATAACTACCCGAATTGTTAATATAAGTAGAATACTGGGGCAGTTGGCGAAGCGCAAAGTAGCCGCGATTGTTGTTTTTATCAGTGCACCCAAAAAAAGAACGACAGATAGGGCTCCGTTTTCCGTGCGGTATTGTCAAAACCTGAAACTAACTAGCTTAATTCTGGATTAAATTCTTTTCCATACGGACGCATAATTGGGAAAAATTCTTGATCAAGGACCTAGAACCCTTCATAGCCAAACGATTTCATCATAAACTGTTCAATAACAAAGCCTACAATTTGCTTGCACGTGTCTCATCGAAAATCATTGTTAATCGACTTGAGATTCTGTGACTTCCGTTCTGGCGCTAATAAGTGATACGACTGACCCGTTCGAATAAACGACTCGAGTGGGACGTGACGTCACTAGACAATAGTCCTGGTGGCGTCGTAGTGACGTCACGACGCGAGCCCTTTTTCTCTTCCAGCAGTATCTCGATAACTGCTTTATGCATGCATAGGCAGTTAAAAAGTCATGACAGTCTTACTCCTGGCACTTTATTTTACGAAGATTTTTACGCTCTGGCGAAAAGCGTGGTACGAAAAATGATGCGTTTGCCGAATTTGCCTGCAATAAGCGCAGTGAAGCTGGCTCATTAGTGATAGGGACGAGTCACATTTTCAAGAAACGTTATAGGTGTAAGCATAATTTTTAAATTCGACAAGTTAGTTAAGTTTTTTTTATTTAAAATGCAAATGACCCACCGTGCCTTTGACAGCTAGGTACAGCAGTAACGAAATATAAAGCGGGGTCCCTTTGCACATCACGTTTTTTAGTTTATACCCGAACCGCGTGGAACATTGGTGTGAATTTTGACAGATTTAGATAATCATTAAACAATGCCAACCCCAAAGACGGTAACAAAATCGGTTAATAAATATAAATGTTGCGGACAAAAAAAAATTAAAAGCTGCCATTAAAAAGCTAAACAACCAAGGCAGTGAAGCATAAGTTGCCCCTGTGCCCGACATGTTGTCCTTTGTTTGGCTGTTTTCTTTTGTCTGTAACGTTTGCAGTTATTAACCGATTTTCGTCTTGTCTTTTCAGGTGGTATTGTTTAAATATTCCTACATCTTTCAGATTTGCCCTATTGAATTGCGTAGCTCTGGTAAAAAATAAAAAATAGGGTGAGCTTAAACGGACACGTCAAGGTCAGTCAACCTCCCCCTAACGACTCGCATAAGGAACCGGTCATTATTTATGGGCAGCGGGGAGACCCTGAAAAAAAATCTTGACCCTTCTCCCCCTTTTCGTATGCCTATTGAGACTGTCTGCAGCCAAGATTAGTCGCTGTAGCCAAATTAAGGAAGTAGCACAACGCATCGACAAGTTTCCACAAGGTGTAAGAAAAACGTGCCTCGTTTTTAACGAAAAGACACTTTGGGTTAAAAACGTGCTATAAAACACCGATGTTCCTCACACACATCTTGTATCAAGTTTCATACAATGTATGATGAACACACTGTTTGCTTGTATGATGAACACACTGTTCGCTTGTATGCCCACATCCGTAACATAGTTAGCACCTGATCGACAAAAGAAATTAAAAAAACCAGATTGCAAGGTTTTTCTATAGAGTTTATTGAAAAAAAAACAATACTTGTAGCTCTGGAAGCTTCAAAAACCTTGTACACTCACATCATGGGGGGGGGGGTCTGGGAGGGCCCCCCAGAAGCTAAGGTGTCTTTAGAAATTTTGACTGCTGAAATTGCCATTTTAAGGTCCAAAAATGACTTTCTATGTGCCATGAAAACATACATTACCTAATTATTAGCATTCTCCTTATCCTTGTTCTGTGCAATCTAGAGATTAAAGTTCTATGGTCATACGGCGCTGTTACCCACCGGGCATGCGCGGTCTCCTCTATATAAACGCAGACGAATGCCCATTCTCCATCTTTCTTACTATAGCCTTCGACCTGACGGTCGTTTCTCCTGTGCAAAGCAAAAGACTTCTTTGTGGGAATCTCTCCGGTCGACGGAAGCCTCGAGCGAAAGGTGCTCCTCAGGATCCCCTGCCCCACGCAGGTTCTTCATTGTCTCCGTTGATCGTCATTTCAGATGACCCACCTCTTCCGGAAAAGTTGGCAGAATCGGATTCCTCCTAAAGGTCTACTCAGGCAGTCGCCAGGTCTCCGACCATGCCTACTTTCATACCGTCTTCCTCCGAGCTACCGGTCGCCTCCAGTATTACAATTAACACTTCCTCTACCTCGCCGGTTCAGTGCGCACAAGCGGAACCTGCTCGAGATCTTCGGTCTCTTCAAGAGGGACATTTCAGGGCTAAGGAACGATATTACTACCTGAAACTTCAAGTCAAGGCTTGGCGCGCTAAACGGAAGCACCCGGACCACCCATGGATAAACCCATTGACCTATCATCACAATCATCCCGGCATTCGACCTCCTGTCCTCACTACCGCTGGGTTCGGATTCTTAAACTCTTTCCAGAGAACGAGAGCATGCGCTCACAGACACCGCCCTCCAATTCTTCAGTCGCAAGCGCTCGGCTTTCCCTGCCCCCGCCCCTCCACTACATTTTACGGATGACAAAAAAAATTCCTCCCGACCCCCGGGGCTGCAGATTCCTCTGGCCTACCCGACCCTTCCCATCAGTCACCATCGTCCCGGAAGCATCCATCATTGCTGGCTTGGATGCTTCCGACTCGCATTCCAGCAATCCTCAACACCACATCGACCTCTCGGACTCCTCTTCCCGGTATGCTCCACCTGATCACCCAGTTGACCCCTATTCTTCGGAGATCCCACTTCCTGATTTGCTCAAAGCAGTGGAAACGGTCATACCAGATTGTTTCCTCTACAAACCATCACCACAAGACACCGCATCTTGCAAGAATTGCGGACCCTCTACTGGGCTCAGATTCGGAATCTGCGACCAGCTTCCTCGTCAGAATCTGGTTCTCGGGCAATCAACGACGCTGTGAACAATTCTACTTCGGACCGGTGGCCTCATTTTAGGCAAAACGCTACCACGTTGGAACTAGACAAAGAACTCCCCTCCCCGGGCTGGTCGAGAATCCTTTTCTTCCGACCATCCGGTGACGGTGCCGCAAACCCACTAAATTTTGACACCTATCCTCAATCGGAGTTCCTAACTTCAGATGTTTGTATGGATTTTGGTACCTCTCTGTACCTTCCTCGTCGACCATCAGTTTCCATCTCAGTGTTCGTGACAGTGATCGGCTTCTGCATCTCAGCCTCCGTGCGGCATCTCAAGCCGGCAGCCAACGCCTTGTGTGAACGACTCTCCATGGACCCATCTTTGGAAGAACCCAAGCAACTGGCCTCCCTGGTCAGCCAGGTCTTCCGCAAATCTTGCTTCGCCACTTTCCATTCGATAAATTGGTTCACACGAGCACTGTTCAACAACACTCTCCTACTACGAGACATCGTCCTCAACACAGCCCCAAACCTTCACAACTCCACACGGCATATCCTGAGGATTCAGCCTAACCACGAAATGGATACCCTCTTTCATGGTCTCATTCTGGCTTGCACCTCATTTTTAACTTGCACGTGCAGGCCAAAGCCCTACAAATCCAAAGGACAAAGCCACCAACGATCAACAGTCCGTCGATCCCTCTGCAGCCTAATGAAGATTGGGCACGGTCTCCTATTCGGACACCTGCCCACCTCCCTCATCACCTCGTCGTCCTCGGTTGTCCATTCAGAACAAGGATCAGGGCAGGGATGCAGTTGCCCCTGTGGCTGTAGCACAACACTCGATCCCCGAGGCCGTCATTCCCCCAGGTCCCGCTAACGACCCGGGACCTCTTGTTGACAATTACCAGTTGCCGATGCCAGTAGGCGGACACCTTCATTTCTTTCGTTCAGCTTGGCAAGAAATCACCACAGATCCATTGGTCCTTTCCATCATAACCCACGGCTCCCTGCCGTCCTTTTTCCGCACACCTCCGCTACGGAGTCCTCCTTGGACTGAGGCGATACGACCAGACTCCATCCTCATGAAAGAAGCATCTTCTCTTCTGGCCAAATGTACCATAGAAGTTGCACCCGAGCCGGACCGAATAGGCTTCTAGAGCCGCATTTTCCTTTGCCCCAAGAAGACGGGCGACCTCCGTTTTATTTTCAACATTCGGCCAATAAATTGGTTTATCAAGAATCCTCACTTTCTAATGTCAACCGTAGACTCCGTTTGACATTCACGCCTCCCAGGTGACTGGGCAATCTCAATAAACTTGACAGACGCCTATCTACACATTCCTTTTCATGCTTCGGTGCGGCACCTCTTTCGTTTCCTTTACGACGGCATCCTCTATGAGTTCACCTGTTTTCCGTTCAGCCTGAATGCAGCTCCTCGAATTTTCACACTCGTCCTAAAATCCGTTCTAGCATGGCTGCACCAGCACGGTGTCGGTGCCGATGCCTATCCCGACGATTGGATTCTTCCTTATTAAGATTGCAACCATCACCTCACGAACAGAGACTCGACACTCCGTTTCTTACACTGGCTAGGCTTCAGCATCAACTTCCCCAAATCCAGCCTACTTCCTTTCCAGACCTTCGTCTTCCTCGGAGTCACATTCAATCTCCGATTGGCAGTTGTCATGCCGTCCCCGGAAAGGATACAATCCCTTCTTCTCAAACTTCGGTCTTTCCTCCGATCACCCATCTTCACCCGTCTCCTGCTAGACTCCCTCATCAGCTCATTAGATTTCGTAGCACACCTTGTCCCATACGGCAGATGGCTCGTTAGAACTCTCCACCTCTTTCGCATACACTAATTGCCTCCTCGAGCGCTCATCGATGACCAACCGCAGACTCGGTCGGCCGACTTCCCCACTGCCATCTTGCTACAATGGATGAACATTCCCTTTCTGACTCACACGGTCCCTCTATACGAACCGACACCCGACGTACTCCTGTTTTCCGACGCCTCACTCCAAGGATGGGGAGTTCACATCGGAAACCACACTTACTCGGGCATCTGACCGGCAAACACCCTCAAACACATCAATGTCCTCGAACTCCGTGCGGTGTTTCTCGGTCTACCACACTTCCAGGATCAATTAGCTGGGAAAGTGGTACAAGTGCACATTGACAATACCATGGCAGTCGCCTACCTACGGAACGGGGGGGGGGGGCGCCCCATCCGCCTCTTGCATCACATCACCTGCGACATCTTCACCCTTTGCATCCAGAGGAACGTGACCCTGCTACCTCTGCATATTCCGGGCAGTTGCAACGTGATTGCGGATTCCCTGTCACGACGGTCCCCACCAGCGGGCGAATGGTTCTCCAAGACATTCATCTTCACATCTCGCTTCCTGCTTTGGGGACGACCATATCTCGACTTCTTTGCCACAAGGTTCAATGCCAAACTTTCTCACTTCGTCAGTCCAGCCCCCAACAACCGAGCCTGGGCGGTAGACGCATTAACAATGGACTGGAGTCACCTCTTACCTATTCCCGCCGCCAAAGAAGCTTACCCTGGTATTGCGCTACATCCCCGGTCACCGGGCCTCTTTATACTGGTTGCCCCGAACTGGACATAGGCCGAATGGTTCCCTCTTCTACTCAGCCTACTAATAGACTCTCCTTGCCGTCTCCCGGATTTACTCTCGCAGCATCACGGGTCAGTATTCCACCGGAAACTACATTCGCTCTGGTTACACTCGTGGCTACTATCATCCGACTGCTTGAGGCGTCAGGCATTTCTACGGGACAAGCCGTCCATATTGCTTCCAAGGCAGTACGATCATCAACCAACAAGAATTACAACAGCCACTGGCGACGATGGCTTCATTGCTCTCTGCGACGGAAGATCGATCCGATTGACCCATCTTTAGCCCACCTTCTTGACTTCGTCTCCATCCTCTTCAAGGAGGGTTTCCGAGGTTCCACCATTCCTGGTTTACCGTCAGTCCTAAACACTTTCTTCCGGGTAGCGGACCGTCCTATTCTCCTCGATGACTTCCGTATTTCTGCTCTTCTTCGATCCTTCGATCTAGAATGACTGGTAGTCCGACGCCTCTTTCCAGGCTGGGATCTATCAATTTGTGCTCAACACCTTGCTCGAATCACTATACGAACCTCTCTCGTCTTGTCGCCACAGTCATCTCACACAGAAAACGGTCTTTTTAGTCGCTCTAGCTGCGTTTCTTCGCTGCGGCGAGGTCCAAGCACTCTCAGCAACCGTCACCGACTGTTTTTTCCACAAGTACTGCTCTGCAGTCACCTTGACTCGGCAAGCTTCCTTCAGGACCAAGACTCAGAACCCAGTGACCGGACTAATCCCATCTGCATTCCGGCCTTAGCCCCGGTCACGGGCAAAGAGCCGGAACATTCTCTCTGTCCGGTCTGGGTCATCCGTTACTACCTAAAGAAGTCAAAACATCTCTGGCGCGGTCGTTCCCAATTTTTTTATCCACTTCGCCTCCGCATCCGGGGAATCGCGGCATGCATGATTTCTACATGGATAAAAACAGTCATCCTGGACGCCTACAAAGCCCTTGATATCGACTGTGCTGACCAAGGCATCCAAGTCACTGCCCACGAGCTGCGTGCTATTTCGACCTCCTGTCAGCGGGCACATTACAGTAATATCCCCATCTCCGATATCATGGAAGCAGCATCTTAGAAACATCCGACTGTCTTCACGTCCCACTATCTATGTGACATGGCGGTCCAGGCAGACGGCCTGTACCACATCGTCCCTTTCGTGGCCACCAAGCGGGTACTATAAATATTCCTAAGAGCTCAGGTCATCCGCCATCTCGTCGACTTGATGTGAAGAATCCTTTTTCTTTTTTGGGACCGGCGTGCTACCCTAGGGAGCTCCATCAAGCGGCGCCCTCCGCCGTTCACGAGGTCAGTGGAATACTAAAAATTAGGCAATGGACATTTTCATGGCACATAGAAAGTCCAAAATACCAGGTACGGCTGGTTGATTTTGGTTTCTGTTGCCCTTATGAAAAAATGCATTAGCTACGTCCTCCCCTCTGAGTCACCACTGGGGCACTAAGAGGAACGAAAGATGGAGAATGGGCCTTCGTCTGCGTTTATATAGAGAAAGCCGCGCATGTGCGGTGGGTAGCAGCGCCGGACGACCATAGAACTTAATCTCCAGACTGCACAGAACAAGGAGAAGGAGAACACTAAAAATTAGGTAATGTATGTTTCATAAAGGTAATAGAACCAAAATCAACTAGCCATACCTGGTATTTTGGACTTTTTATTCCAGTTTGGTCAGTTTTTTTTTTGTCACCCCCCCTCTCTTGACGGGGCCTGAAAAATGTATGACCTCGAGAGGGTCCAAACAATCCATGACTCCCATCCCCCTCCCCAGCTATGGATAATGATTGGTCCATTCATTTTCTTATACCCTGTATCCTGCCTTTAACGTTTTCCAGGCCTACGAAATGTTTTTATACGTTATTTAAACAAAACTACGTTAAACATAAAATAAATTCATACCGTGTGTGTTTTACTGTAGGATACTTGAGAAAAATTTGTTTGTAAGTTTTTTTTTTTAATCCAAAAGTTTACAAAATACTTCTCAGTATTTGCGAAATGCAAATTGCGAATTTTCGAATTTTCGACAGGCAGCTTGACCGAAAGTAGGTGGTCTCTTTCAGTCCTCCTGTCTTCAGCAGGCTCTGTTGGTGCGAGTTCTATCTACGTAACTGCCGCAGCCACATCAACATAGACTCACTTCGCGTTCACCATTTAACTCCGGCGGTCGTCGTAGCCTGCTGTACTTGGAGGGTGGTTTTCTTATCGCTCGTTTTTCGTGCTTTTCTTGTGCTTCGTGGCGTTTCCGTGGCGTTTTCGTGCCTTTTTCGTGGCATGAAGCACAAGAAAAGCACGAAAAACAGCCGATAAGAGAACCACCCTCCAAGTACAGTAGGCTACGACGACCGCCGGATTTGAATCGTGAACGCGAAATGACTATCAGCTTCTTCCAAAACGCCAAACATGTGCAAATGAAAAAAAACGTTTGGTGCTGCACAGTTTGGTACTGCCAAACCACACAACACTCGATAGAGCTATATATAATACAGCAGTCCAACGGCAAAACGAGAGTTACGAGCCCAACGAACTGATTTAATCCTTGCTTGTCACATTTATTACTCAGCAGATGTTCATATTATGCAAACCTACTTTTTTCACCTTTCGTTCAAAACATGTCCGTTCAACGGAAGTGACATCTCGAACGCAACTGAGGGCTTTGCTGAGGGATTGTGGGATCGAACCATCGCAGCAGCTCGCAAATGAGGTTGATTTTTACGGAATTGCATGTGAGCATGCGCGAGGCAGAGTTTATCGACCGACTCTGGATGGATTACCGACTGACCCTGGATGGAGCAATCAGTCGCGTTGAAAGGTGACGTCATTTCCCTCATTAGACACTTTTTGGAACGTTCTGTTGAGGTTTCTGTGCATTGAAGGTACCGAACTGTCTTCAGGAGTGTGTGTATGGTTCGTACGCTATGTGGGTCGTTTTGGAAGAACCCCTATGTTGATGTGGCTGCCGCAGTTTTGTAAATAGAACTCACACCAGGAGAGCCTGGTGAAGACGGGAGGACTGAAAGAGCCCACCTAGTTTCGGCCAATCCGCCTGTCGAAAATTCGCAATTTTCCTTTCGCAAATACTGAGAGGTTTTTGTAAACTTTTGGATTTGAGCGTCATCGAAGAAGTGTTTTCATTATTCGAACATCCAAAGTAACATGGTGAGTTTTTTCCATGAAGTTTTTTTTTGGTCTGGATATTGAATGTGTTGATTTTGAGTTGTCAGGAATTAAAGAGTCGGGTTTTGGGTCGTCGGGAATTTGACCTTTCGGAATTTTGACCTTGGAGGGACGTGGGCGTTAAAGTCGCACTATCACCGATTGAAAAGCGAACGAAAATACCCTAGCGCCATCTAGCGGCAGGGGTATTGCTAACCTTTATAGCTAGCTCCCAGGTGCACGAGGACGAACTAAATTTCCACTCAATAATTATGGATGTCGTGGCTTGTTTGTTTCGTTAAAAGAAATGCCGTTATGCATTCCTTGGCTGGCTTGGTGGAAGCAAAAGCTAGATAGTACTACATAGCGCTAGATGTTGTCAGATATCATCTGCTTTCAATCCGAGGGGGGTACCGACTTCATAAATCCGCTGTACACTTGGTGTGAATTCCAGGTTTAATCCATGATAATCCGGAACAAATCCTACAAATCAGGATTTAAAACCATGAAGTCCGGATTTGAATTAAGACAACACTCGAAAAATTCGGAAAAATCCGACATTAATCCAAATAATCCGAATTAAATAAAAAAAAATACGACTTAAAATTGCTCAAATCCGGAACAAATCCGACCAGGGTTTGGTGCGAAAATAGGAGCACAAATGAAAGAAGCGGTATCTTTAAACATAGTTTAAATTCAACTAATCCGGATTAAATTCACATAATTATATCCGCCAAATACACAACAAACTAACTTAACCCCCAAAATCCAACTTAGGCCTAGTATCCAATAAATCCGACCAAATGCGATCAAGTTTGCTACAAAAATGGGAGCAAAAATGAAAGAAACGCTGCCTTTAAATCCCGTTTAAATCCAACAAATCCGGATTAAATCCACATACATTGGACAAATCCGAAATCCGATGTACACTTTTTCAAAAGTCGGTACCCCCTCGTTTCAATCGGTGATAGTACGAGATGCGTAATGGATGGATGCGTAATCGGTGATAGTATGAGATGCGTAATGAATGGTTCGGTGATAGTATGAGATGCGTAATGAATGGTTCCGTAATAAACGAAAGCAATTGCTAATAAATAAAAGTTGTTTATTAATTCAATTCTTATGATTGTAATAGTAATTGTGTCTTTTGTCAGTAAATAGCGCTAGATCAAATTATGTATACAACTAGGCGATGTCCCGTCAAAAATGACGGTTCCTAGTGTTAACGGATTGAATATGATCAAAAATTGCGTACCGAAGTATTGAAATATAGGCCTGAAAAACGAAATAGGCCTAAAAATAGGCTTAATGCCCAAAATCCGAAAAACGAACTCCCAAGGTCAAAATACATCCCCCTAATAAATTTGAGACAAATCCGACGACGTTAAGTCTAATTAGTGGCATAAGCCTAACGAAAACGGTAGAACAGCGAAAATATTAGTTTTATACATAACATTGAAAATTACTTATATGAGCGAAAATTGTTTGTTGAATAGTAAAATTGAAATAGGCCTACAAATCGGTTTAACGCCCTATTGTGTGCGCGGCGGAATCATGGAAGTATTTTATGAGCGGCTACATCTTCCTGGAGGGATCGGCTTTAATCGAAGGCCGCCGTTGTTTTTGTAACCATTTTGGATATCAACAAGGCACTCTGCCACCAAAAACGTACAATCGATTATCTGTCTTCGTTCTGCAACGAACTCAAGATGGCCGCGCACACTTTAAACCCGAAAAACGAACTCGCAAGGTCCAAACACATCCCCCTATTAAATTTGAGAAAGATCTGACGACGTTAGGCCTAAGTAGTGGCTTAAAGGGGGATTGCCACCAAATGACAGACTGCAGCATAGCCATTTACCGCTATCTAATTCGGTCTAGCCCTAACTTTCAACAAGCGAGGGAACACACAAATAAATTTCTTTTTATGAAACAAAGTTTCCGCCAAGTTTCCGAAAACGATCGGCCTTTGATGGTAGTGATATCATCCCACCAGGGAAAGGCCGCCAAGGTTATTAGCCAAGTTAATCGCACATATACTATAGTTTCTTTCAAGAAAGAACGATTTGCCTTGTATGGTCATTACGCGGCGATTGATTAGGCCTGGAACAAAACGTCATCGACCATGACGTCATCAAAGTAAGCGCCAAACAGCTAGTCCAATATGGCGTCATTTTCGGATCGCGTAAGCATGAACAAAAAGGGAGAAACTTTACATAACAAAGCAAGGGGAATGGTGTGGAATGTCTTTCATTACTTCAAGCGGCAAGGAGAAGCTGCTAGTGTTTGCGCCGATCTTCTAGAACGAACTGCATCGGCAACGAACGTCTCCATTTATACAGTGAAAAGATTGTCAACGGCGGAAAAGCTGCGTTAGTAGCCGACGAAACGGCAGCAATAGCCGGCCGGCAAACGTTCTATACGCCGGGTAAGAAGCGACCGCATCCCTCGCCTGTCACTGACATGAGGAGTTTAAACTGCCTATTCTTCGAGCTACTGTAGGAGAAATCTTTCAAGGTAGTAATTAATTTACATTGATAGCATTATTCGAAGCAAATCTCAAAAATAAGAGTTTAAAGGCAGCAATTCGTCTTTGCGTCGAATAGTGCTTTCGAGACTGAAAATGAAGTACAGCAGAGTTGACATGCGTAAATTTTACATTGAACGACCTGAAATTGTTGCCCAATGTCAAAGGTATTACCGTCAAATTAAATAACTACGCTCAGAAAATGACTCGTATATCTTGATGAAACGTGGGTGAATGCACACCGCGGAAGGGCCAAACACTGGCATAACCACAGATGAAATTAACAATCGCGGCAGGCAAATTCCAACCGGCCAAAGGCAGCGTTTGATTGTGGGAAGCAGCAACGGCTTCGTGCCAAACGCTACACGCTTTTGTTCCGATCCAAGACGAAATCCACAAATTATCATGATGAAATGAATGACTGGATGTTTTACCCAATGGTTTGTGGACCAGCAGTTGCCCAACATTCGTTTTCCAGCCATTAGCAGCTTCTCCATGAATTTCTACTCTTGACGTGTTTTCAGAAGCCCCCTTCTTTTGGCTACAGCAAGATTTTGGAGCAAAACCGGCCCTTTTCAGGGCTACCAAATGAACCAGAAGAGAATTTAAAAAACTTGTTCAATGATGAAATAAAAATAAAAATTGTCGAAATTCCCCCAACCCTCCTCCAACCATTTATTTTTTTAATAAAATAAAATTGGACTGGGGGCATTCGATATAATTTTGACAAATGTTTTCTTTTTTCATCTCCTTTTCCTTTCCCCTTCACCTTTTTTTTTAAGTTTTAAGTTAAAAAAATTTATCAAATTCATCGGGAATAGAAAAATTGGACTGGCACACATAAGTTTTTTTTTATTCTCTCT
>JAHWFP010169635.1:0-10114 GCA_023313725.1 Lithobius niger
CACTTTTATCACACACGGAACGCACGCACATCGTCTTCCAGCGCTGATCACAGCGCCGCCTCGTGGCGATTTTCAAACTGACGCTATAGCGCTGCCACTTAAAGTCCACACATAAAAAGAAAACCGACACTTAAAAGCGTTATGAAGCAGATTTAAGTTATATCCTTTCTCTAACTCAAACAAAAATAATAAAAAAAATAGTAATAATGAACCAATTACATTTTATTACACACATTAAACGGCGATTGCAAGCAATGTTGGATTTTCAACATTACAGAAGCCGCAGGAACTTCGTCCGTTGTTGGGATCGAGGATATCAGTCTCATTGCCATAGAAATAAATACCAAGATAACACTGAAAAATGTCCTGCATGCTCCAAATATGCGTAAGAAATTGTTATCTGGTGTCAGATGTTATTTATCTGGCTTTCGATTTGGATCCTACGATAAAGGTATCGCAATCCTATGCCCTAATGGTACCTTTTTAGTTCCAGTTCCAATGAAATGTAATTTTCTTATCATGGAAGCACGATGGGCCTCTGCGAGTGGCGGAATGAACCCCAGTTCAAGGTGTGAGGAGACACAAATATTTTTAAACATTGTAAAAACTAAGTTTGGTTCGGTACCCAAACAAGTTGCTATGCCTGTTGAATTCATCCCAGGAAAGTTGCCAGGTAATATCCGTGTGCTATGTCAAGCTGCCAAAGACTGAAGTAATTCGAGGAGTGAAGTTGTCGTCGGATTCTCCTGATTGTCCATCTTGATTGTCCGTCCTGATTCTCCTGATTGTACTGGAAAATCAACCCGCTCCAAACATTTTGCGTTTCTCGAAAGAAGCACGAAACACTGTCTACAGTTGATCCTTTCAGATGTTTGGGGGCCGTCACCCGTTCCGTCATGTGGGAACGCCCGATATTTTATATCGTTTACTGATGATTTTTCCAGACGTTCGCAAGTTTTTTTAATGAAAGCCAAGGACGAAGCCTTTGCCTGTTTTGAAAAGTATCGAGCACAAGTAGAGTGCGAACTGAACTCGAAGATTCGCTGCTTAAGGACTGACCAAGGAATGGAATACTTTGCTGGTTATTTAAAAACCCAGTTGGATGTCTTAGGGATTACAGGGGAGAGCACAAATGCTTATAATCCCAAAATGAACGACGTTTCCGAACGGTTGATCCCACGCTTTTGGCCTCTCGAATATTGTTAACTGCTTCAAAGTTTTCTGCAGAATAGTGGGGAGAACTACTGGTTGCAGCAGTCTATTTAAGGAATCGTTGTCCTCACAGTACATTGAATGAAGTGCCCAATGCAATATGGTTTCAGAAGAAACCTGCGGTGCACCCTCTGCATCGTCTGCCGTTTGGAAAGTCTTTGTTTCGTACATGTGGACAAACCCCTTCGCACGAGATGTACACAACTTGGTATTCTAGTGGAATGCATATTACATACTCGTGGTTACCTTGTTTGGTTACCTGACAAGGGTTACGAGGTCAAAGAGACGGCAAGTGTACGCTTCGATGAGAAGAGCTTTGGTGTTGAAGCGTTCGAAATGCTAGGAAGACAATGTTTCAGCCTTTTGAAATGCCGGAGCTGACCATGAGCGAGATTCACATGACTCTTGTGCATCTTAGGAGGAAGGAGTCTACATTCTGCCATTACTTGAAGTGGTTCCTGCTCGTGGAGATGTTGTGATTGCTCCAGGATGGAGACGAGAAGTTGTCGAAAGGAAGTCCGGTGCCACTACAGGGAAATAAGATGTCTATTATAGATATTGAGGACGATCCAGGATGCGCTCGTTTCCAGATGGAAGACAGTTCTGCGAAGAGGAGGGGATGTCATACGAGGCAGTCATGTTTGATTTTAATAGGAACAATGCCACTCAAGCAATTAGACCTGATGTGGAACAGGACATCGGAACCCATGTCGAAGTAGGAAACATGGCTACTCTAGATGAAACTGTTACCTACGAAGCACACTGTGCTAAAGTTGTTATACCGACAACATACAACGAGGCCATAAATTCCCCTCAAGACCAAGAATGGAAGAGAGCAATGGATGATGTCTCAGTGCTTGTACAGCGAGATGTCTTCACTACCGTTCAGATGTCCGATAAACCAGAATCAGCAAAAGTGATAGGATCTCACTAGGTTTATGGCATCAATCGTGATGCAAGCGGTGCAATTCCCCGATACCGCACGAGGTTAGTGGCTGAAGGCTGCCCACAACGTCCAGGTTTAGACTATGAGGTTATATATTCCCCCATCATAGCATTTACACTCGTTCGGTTCTTCTATGTGCTTTTAGGATCCTGTATTCTGGGTCGGGTTACCTGTCATCTTGATGTACGATGTGCGTATCTGTACGCGTATTAAGACAGTGATAGCTTCATCGCTCTGCCTAAGAATATACCAGAGGACCTGGTATGATATGGAAGCTACACCGTGCTATGTATGGCCTACATCACGAGGCTTTGTCAAAGAGCTAGACAAAGCCTTTATTTCTCTTGCTTTCACTGAATATCTGAAAATACTTCCCTTTTTCTGGCTTTTATCGTTAAAATGCTTGTGGTTCTGTCAAACAAACTAAGAGTTTCCCATCGCCTCTCGTTGCCCTCGGGCGCGATAGCGTGCACGACGCATGCGCCAAGCGGTTGGTCGTCACTTTTTCGTTTGACAGGCCACGCATCAGACGTGTCTGTATGCTCGACCATTGTTCAAAATTTTTTTTATTCTTTTCGTTTACGTTGGGGTGAACGTGGTTCTGTGTCTGGTGTGCTTCGATCATCATGGAAATGGATTACATCACAGGGGCGTGTAGACATTGTTTAACCCCTCGTGATAAACATGAATACTATAGAAAGTGTCATCCGTGCGACTTCGTCAAGGTCAAATGCGATGTGTGCAATTCGCACTCGGACTAAAGAAGCGGTGCTATTCTTATGCACAACGAAAATTGCAACGAAAGCTCCAGAAAGAGCGTGGTGGTAAACGCTCATCGATTGATGCGCGATTGGAGCAGGAAGATTTAATCCCGAACGAAGATTTCCTTCCGGATCGTACCTCTGAGTCCAATGAAGAATCCGTTGTTTCTTCAGTGATTTCCAGCACCGAATCAAGCATCGCCAAGACACACGATCCGTTACAGGAATTCCAGGCTCGAATGGAATCCCTTATCTCTGGGGTTGAGAAGAAATTGGAAAACATCCGAGTTGAAAATGACTCTACAGTTTCGAAATAAGTCGCGGCGTATTTGGCGCCTTTGCAACACCTTTTTAGGTCGGAGTCGGCGGCGACAGGGACATCAGCCCCGGGCAATACTGGCAATACTGGACATCAATTCCCGCCAGCTAGCAAGGAATTCAGCAGCTGGCCTGGAATTTTCGCCAGGGGACTTCCTTAACATCATCGCAGTGACTTCTTTGTCTGTTTCGTAACTTCTGGATCAAGTGGAAGATGAAGCTAGGGCCGGACTAGATCTACCTTCCCCACCACCTGCTATTCAACAGCGACGCGGGGTCGGATGTCGGTGGTCCCTCGGACGCACAACAAAACCTTGGGTGCCGCACACCAAAAGACGATGGGTGCCGCATTTTCAGCTGGGAGTTCGTCACAGCCTGTGTTGTAGTTTTGTTGAAAATTTCTGTCACATTGTTATTCTATAGGCTAATGGCAATTAGAGCCTGTATTATTAGGGCCAAGGTGGTCGCTGTTTTGTACAGCGATTCTCAAGCCCGGGATTTGTAAACCTGTTATGGAATACAAGTGTACATATAGTAATGTTATCTCAAGTATATAGTCTATGTTATCCCAAGGATTAAAATGGTTAGGACATTCAGTAAGGTATGTTCTTTTTCCAATTCTTAAGTGCATGACAGCCACAACCCATGGAATTTATTTCAATAGCCTGCAGGATTTAAGCGACCATACTTGCTGGGAAGTCGTCTACTGCCGCTGCCAGAGTACAGAGTCGCCGCAAAGTCATCAGAGGAGCCAGTGATTCTTCGGATCGAGGACGGCCTTTCGCAGTCGCCTCTGCGGTCGCCGGTGAAAAAGAGACAGTCGCCTATCAACAACAGTCTGCAGAGTGAGCGGTGGTCGGCTAGCAAGGAGCGACAGTCCCCTCACAAACACAGGCATGATCACAGCAGTCGCCAGGTCGCTGGGTGGTTGCAGGTCGCCGGTCAGTTGCAGTCGCCAGCAACAAGTCGCCACTTACCACTTAACAATCTGGGATCACCGTCCAACCGTGAATCAAGTAAATCTCATCGTTCTTCAGCCGCCGTCCGGGAATCAACACGGCTCCAGTCACCGAGCAGGAAACGGAGGTTGCCGGGGGAGAGACCGAGGTCACCAACACGACAGCGCTCCCCGCTGAATCGTCGCCACCTTTCGCCACATGCTGCACTTTCGGTGGGCGATCAGAAGCGGCCAGACAGAAGGACCCATTCCAGACAAGGTGAAAGTTATCTGCAGAGCCAACGGGACTCGCGTGAACATGTTTCACGACTGGAACGGCACCAAGGCGTGGTCGCCGGGTCCTAGCACTATTCTGGGATGAGTCACGTCGGAGAAGCTCCTCATCCAAGAGCAGCTCGGGTAGAAGGAACAGCAGTTACAGGAGCCGCTCTCCAATCAACAGGGGGTCGAGATCCGACTCACGGCAAGCACGCAGGTCGGCCTCCCCACAGAGGAATTCACCGTCACGAAGGGATTCTCCGTCCGATTCATCAAAACATGGTTCGGGGGAACTCAGGATCTGAGGAAGAGCGTTCTGTAAACGAGCGCCACCGAAAAACGCCTGTTTTTCCAAAAATGAAAATTTTTTTCTCGAGGCACCCAAATGCCTCGCCGAGGCATATCTGGCCGTTTTCGCAATAATGGTCCGATTTCCACAAACTCTTCAACGTTTAATAGCCTGTCAAAATGCAAGACTCTTGGGGAAGCCCAAATCCGGACTTTCTTCCTTGAAGACCATTAAAACTACATTTGAAGATTGACCAAAACCGACTACATCGCACTTCCGTCATGGCCGCCATTATGAAACTCTGTATTTTTGTATCTTCATTTTATCCTTTTCTTTTAGGGCAAAAAGTCCGAACATATTAGCTTAGTGTATTGTATGAGGCTTTATACAGACTACCAATTTGCAGTGTGATATTTTTTATTGTGTTTGTCGGCCGCAATCCATATGAAAAATTTCCACAACGGTCGAATTTTACTTTAAAAACATTAAACGTTAAATGTTTCCAATAACTTAATGCGTTATAGCATTCAATTAAGCTAATTTATTTAACCACATTTATACTTTATTTATATTCTTTTACCCCCAGAAACGCTACCATATGTCCAAACGTATAAACGTATTACTACCTGGCATTCTACCGGACATGAATTTTCAGTGTATGTATGTTTATTTTAGTTCTCCTCCGATCTGACTGAGACCTACCGAAACCTACAAATAGCTTGATCTACTATTAAACACTAAAAGAATTCTTAAAAAGATCTGTGCAAACCCAATCCGAAAGTCAAACTGTGCAAAAACTTCGAATCCCCCATTTTTGCCCCCCTCCCCAGCCAAAACTAGTTGTGGTGTTTAACACTACAGTTTACCGTTAAAGCTTGTTTAATTTAATAGTAATGTTCTAGACATTACCCAAAGCCAAGTAATAAGCTTTAACAAGAGCCTAATCACGTCGCAATCATGTAAATATTCAATCCGTAGCCAATAATACAAAGTAAAGGCCCATTTCCGAAAGTTCAGTTGAGTAAAACTCAAAACAGGCCTATCTTTTTTCCGTTTTACATGTTCCTACTCCTTCAAACGGCTCTGCACCCAGTCCCTTTGTTCAACCGACTTCTCCTCCCACTTTCCATTGTTCTCGAGGCCCGAGGCCAATCAGACCCCCGCCGCTATCCTCGACGTCCGCGCTTTCCCTCCTCTCCAGCATAAAACCCCAGCCCCAGAATGCATAGTCAGCACAGCTCACAGATATCAAGCTAGAGACCGGTCACGCCAGTCGGGAGTGGAGACGCCATGTCCGGAGAATGCCATGCCGGGCACGATGGTAGTGGTTCGTATGTTATAGTTTAGCTTTTGAAAGTTCAGTTTAGGACCCCCATATTCTAAATATTAGTTTAAAACTTAACTTAACTCTCTAGCTAGAGAATATTATGGTGGAGACGCCTGTAGCGGCATCTTAGGTTTCCTCTCCCCATAACGTCAGAGTGGTTCTCTTTCTAAAAACCAAATTTTTCCAGTTTATTTTAAATGGATTTTTAATCTAAACTAAATGACGGTTTGATCTTTGTGGAAGTCAAATTGAAACAAACTGATGCCTAAGTGTAAAATTGCCGGGCTTTTTGTTACTTAGAACAGTTCTCGAGGGAACTAAGGGAGGTTGATCTTTTTGTACTTGGAAAACTTAGAAACATAACTGTGGACGGTTGATCATAAGAAACATACTGTCAGATAGACTTTAATCAGTTGCGGCTGTCAGGTCTTGCGGGTGTCTCCGGGAGCACTCATGATTTACTTTTTCTAATGTGAAAATTTAAAACTTTATTCAAACCAAGTGTGTTTGTCTGAATTTATGAAATACTAAGTGTATCTTCAAACTTGCTACTTTTTGTAAATGTAAACTTGTTGCCTATTTAAATAATTGGTATTCAAAAGCTTTCCGAAGCAAACTATAATGTAAAGTGTACTTTCATTCTCTGTCGCAAAAATAAAACCAGGAGTTTTAAGCTTCAGTCGTTTGCTAGACTTGATTAATTGTATTTTAGTGTAAAATTAAATATGTAGCCCATTTTTAGATTTTAGCTAGTTAAATCCACCGTTGGTGGCAGCGATACCGACAGTTTAAGGTTAGGCCCCTTTAATTAGGACCGGCGCTTCATCCCCCATGCTGGGACAGTGTCCATGCTGTGTTGAATAACGTAAAAAGTCGTCATTAACACCGTTTAACCTCAAGCTGAAACTCCACGTACACCAGGGAAACCGGGGGCGTTATAAGCACCTAAGCCGTCGTAGCGTCCGCCGTTACAGCTGGTGGCAGCGGTGGGATGAACAGGTGCTGTTCCCGTCAAGCGTTTTCCCCCCTGCCATGCTACATGCCTAGAAGGATGCAAGCCACTTCCAACTAGATGTCTGTGGTCCAGCCAAACATGGCCACGAAGCAGATGCCTGTGACTAAGTTACAAAAAGTCACGAGGCAGAAGTCGTACTGTAACGGCGGACGCTACGACGGCTCAGGTGCTTGTAGCGCCTCCGGTTTCCTGGTTTGACACGGAGATACAGCTTAAGGTGTTGCGGTGATTATTGCGACTTTTACGGCATAAGCACAGCAAGGGCTACTGTCCCAGCATGGGGGATGGAGCGCAGGGTCCTAAATTAAAGGGGCCTAACCTTAATACTGCTGGTAAATTTTGCTGCCACCAGCGATGGAAATTTAACCGTTTATCAAGAGCTAACCTAAAAATGGTTTACATATTTATTTACACTTAAACAGTTAATCGACTAGCAAACGAACTGAAGTTAAAAACTCCTGGTTTTTATTATAACAACAGAGAATATAAAAATGACACTTTACATTTAGTTTGCACGGAAGCTTTTGAAATAAAGTATTTAAAAAGCACTAGTTTGAATTTACAACATGTAATTCGTTTTCACAAGTTTTTACTAAAACGACGTTTGTGTTTCAGAATAAAACATCCACTTAATTTTTCGAATAGAAAAAGCAATACTGAACGCTCCGCAGAGTCGTCCGCAAGATTGAACAGCCCAGGCTGGTTACAATCTATCAAACAGTATGTTTCAAACACGCATGAAAGATCAACCGTTTCACAGTTTTGTTTCTAAGTGATAAAACAGAGCCTTAAACCTCCCAGAGTTGCTGTTTACAAGTCAACTCCTCAAATTATAAAAGCCTCGGCTACTTATAAAGTCCGTCTGGAGTGAATAACCAATGAATCCCACACAAAGATCAAACCGTCAGTTATTTGATTTAAAGTTTAAAACAAATAAGAAAGATTTTGGTTTTTAGTAAGAGAACCACTCTGACGTTATGGGGTGAGAAACCTAAGATGCCGCTACAGGCGTCACCACCATAATATTCCCTAGCTAGAGAGAGTTTAAGTTACGAATTTAAACTAAAATTTAGACTTGGCGGTCCTAAATTAAATTTTCAAAAGCTAACAACAAACATACGAACCACTACCATCGTGCCCGGCATGGCATCCCACGGACACGGCGTCTCCACGCCCGCCTGGCGTGACCCTTCTCTAGCTTGAGATCTGTGAGCTGTGCTAACTATGCATTCTGGGGCTGGGGTTTTATGCACATTACCGGAAGTAAGCGCGGACTCGCGGGGTAGCTACGGTGGTCTGATTGGCTGAGGGCCTCGAGAACAATGGAAAGTGGGAGGAGAAGTCGGATGAACAAAGGAACTGGGTGCAGAGCCGTTTGAAGGAGTGGGAACATGTAAAACGGAAAAAGATCGGCCTGTTTTGAGTTTCACTCAATTGAACTTTCGGAAATGGGCCTTTACTTTGTATTTTTGGCTACGGATTGAATATTTACATGTTTGTAACGATAATAGGCTCTTGTTAAAGCTTGATACTTGGCTTTGGGTAATGTCTGGAACATTACTATTAAATTAAACAAGCTTTAACGGTAAACTGTAGTGTTAAACACCACAACTAGTTTTGGCTGGGGAGGGGGGCAAAAAGGGGTTTTCGAAGTTTTTGCACAGTTGGACTTTCGGAATTGCATGGAAACAGATCGTTGTAAGAATTCTTTTGGTTTTAATAGTAGTTCAAGCTATCAGTAGCATTTGGATGGGTCCAGTCGGGCTGAGAGGAGAACTAAAACAAACATATATACACTGAAAAATTCGTGTCCGGTAGAATGCTAGGTCGTGTTATGTTTATACGTTTGGACATATGGTAGCGTTTCGGGGGGAAAAGGATTATTATAAAAAGGCTAAATGAATGAATAGTTTAGTTTAATTATATGCTAAAACGCATAAAGTTAAAGTGTAGGTTTGAACCTTAAAGTTGACGGACAATGTTTGATCTAAGTGGAAATTTTTCATAGTAGTTGCGATCGTTCAAACACAATAAAAAATATCACACTTCAAAAATGGTTGTCACTATATGGACACAGGGTTCAATACCTTTTCCCTATCACACAACTAAGCTAGTGTTTGGGCTTTATGCCCGAAAAATACGAGTATTAAAAGTACATAAATACAGAGTTTCAATAACGATGGCGGCCATGAGGCATTAGCGCTGTCGGTGGTTTTGGTCGGTTTTCAAATGCAGTTTTAATGGTCTTCCAGGTGGAAAGTTCAAAATCGGGCTTCCCCAAGAGTCTTGTATTTGGACTGGCTATTAAATGTCGAAGAGTTGGAGAGAATCGGACCATTATTAGAAAAACGGCCAGATATGCCTCGGCGAGGCATTTTGGATGCCTCAAGGAAAAAAAAATTTCAATTTTCTTGAAAAACAGGCGTTTTTCGGTGGCGCTCGTTTACACGCCCCCGGACGCAGGATTTTATTCGGGGTTCTTGAGAACTCGGAATAAAAGCTATAATGTAAAGGTTAGTCACACAAGATATGCAAAAACACAAGACCGCCAAAATTAATGCAAAAAAAAAATTGACATGAAATAAAATACACACTTTACATAAATGTTGACTTCGCCGTTTTGTCTTTTTGGGGGACCAACGTTTTTGTGGCTCAGAAAACTTTAAGTAAAATAAAAGTTACAATTTAAAATCACTGTTTTTGCAGCCATTAACTAAATACTGTCCGCGCTGCTTGGTGCAGGAATATCGTACAAGTATTTGAAAATGGGGAAAAAAAGGGCATTCATCGAGAAACACACCAGTTTTAAAGTGAAAGTACAAAGTTAGGGTTTTTGTAAAAGAATACTGTCAAATGAGGCGTCCCGCCACTTAATCGTTCGTACAAGTCCGGATTATGTCCAATTGCCGCGTCTTTTTTTTCTGTGTGACGGCCAAAAACACCTTGCCATCCACCCTCAACCTAGGCTACGATAGCGGTTAGAAGAGAATATTCTGTGAACACGTGATAGAACACCGGCTCTATTTAACA
>JAHWFP010169645.1:17725-36154 GCA_023313725.1 Lithobius niger
GGTTTTTTTTTTTTTTTTTGAAAAAAAATGGCGCGCCCAGTACGGCGTTTTTGCTTGCCCTATGTCAGAGGGGCTTGCTAACACAGGATGAAGTTCTTAGGGGCTTAGTGACGAGTGACAAGTATCAGGAAATATGGAGAATGGCGGCAGATATCGGACTGGACGAGGTGGACTTGAACTTATACGGTTGTGAGTGTGAAAAATGAAGGATTTGTGGATTTAGGGTTAAATGATGTCACTAGAGACAGACACAGCAACAATGCAAACAGCGACAATGTGGACGGCAACAATGCGAACAGTGTTGGCGACGATGGATTGGGAGAAGTTCAAGATGCTTGTAGGAGAGGGATTGTTAGGGACGGTATTTACCATAGGAAATCCGATGGAAAAGAAGATAGGTCATTGGATGCTACTGGAGGTGCGGGTGATGTTGCTGCAGCGAAAGCATCTTACGTGGATGTGGTTGCCTCTCACATGATTCCAGAGATGGAGGAGGAAGTGACTGCATTTGAAGCAGATGTGCCTGGTCGTGATGAGCCCAACCAAGGTGAACAGGAGGTTCCACGCGACCTTGCCTGGCTACAACGGCTGTATAAAGGTGGCTTGGCAAATATTCCCATGGCAAGGTCATTCGTTGTTCTGGTAGCGCCGGCGGGTCGCCCGTATCTGTTGGAGAATGTGCGCGATGCACTGGTAGAGGTTTTGGATTTGCGACGTGTTTCTGGCCTTTGTTGGTTAAGAGCTAACACCGCCTTCCAGGTCGAGTTCGTGGATCGAGAGGCGAAGATGCTGGTTAAGAAGAAGGGACACCTGTTGGTAGGTGGACACCCGGCGAAGGTTTATGACTTACAGGATCGCACTCTCAAGTTCCGTATGCATTGGCTCCCATTAGACGTGCCAGACGCGGCTATTGTGAGGGCTCTAGCTGGCTATGGAGAAGTGTCAGGTTTGCGGCATGAGTATCACACAATGAATGGCTTACACCACTGCCGCACGGGGATCAGGTGCGGTACTTTGAGGCTTAAAGACACGGTGCTCGTCGAGGATGTCCCTGATGTGGTCGGGGTTCTGGGAATAGATTCCTTGTTTGCGGTGGCGGATAGGCCACCCATGTGCTTGAAATGTCGCCTCAGAGGTCACGCGAGGCGTTTTTGTACGTCAGTTTACTGTGACGTTTGTAGAATAGCCCTGCCTCGTGATGGCCTATGTGTTCACCTCGCGGCTCCTGTGCCTTCTCGTCCATTAACTGTGGCGGCTCCACTGGTGGTGGGTTCCCAAGCCCCCACTGGGGCTAGTGGCCCTCCCCAGGGTACACCTGCAGCTGGTTCGTCTAGTGCTTGGACAACTCAAAGAAAGTCACGACGACGCAAGGCTTCGGCTTTGGCCAGTTCTCCACCTCTTTCGAAGCAAGTAGCGGTGGAAGAGAATCGTTTCTCCCCTTTGGCTTGTGACGAAGCCGACCAGGAGATGGAAGAAGGTGGTGGTGTGGTGAGTGGTGCAGCGGCTTCTTAGTGTGTTTTGGATAACGAGGCCGGTGTTGGGACCCAGACGAACGTGTGTCCGGATTTTGCGGCTTCAGGTGTTGGTGATTGTGGTGATGGTGAAATTCAAAGTGTAGGTGTTTCTAGTGGTGGAAATACGTGTGGTGCCAATTCAGAAGTGGGTGCTCCAAGTACATCGTCAGTGGCAGCTAAAAGTAGCTGTGCGAGTATTGTGCGTAGTGATGGGGGTGGGAGTGATGGGGGTGGGAGTGATGTGGTGTTGTCGTGGTCCAGTGAGGTTGCTATGTTGTATGGGGAGTTAGATGTTGGTGAGGGGTCAGTACCAGATGGGGGAAATGGTGATACGACCTCACAGGAGGGAGAAAATGAGCTCCTGGTGGTTCAGGTGTCCTTGTAGTGTATTGTGTATTGTGTCTAATTCATTCGTTATCTGTACCTGGAATGTGCGAGGTGTTGGGAACAAGAGGGAGGAGCTGGAATGGTTAGGAACTAAAGTCGAAATTTTAGGTTTGGTGGAAACAAGGCTGCCAGTTGGGTTTGTCCCTGTGTTGAAGGGTTTTTTGTGTATCGCTGGTCCAGGTGGTTCAGTGGTGAGGATACTTATTAAAGACTGGGTCCCGTTTGTGTCCTCCCCCATTCCCATGTGTAGGGGCATTGATGCATGTGTGTTCCAGGTGTGGTGGGGCCAAGGGTGGTTAACCATTGGTGTTGTTCATGTCACTGGGAGGGTTTCATATCATGAGTGGGTGAGGTGGGTTAAATCCCTCCCTCGGCCCTTGGTCTTGGGGGGAGACTTCAATGCTCATCACTGGCTCTGGGGTGGCAGTCGTTGTAATGGTTGGGGGCGTTCGGTTGCCGATTCTTTGGATGGCTTGGGTTTATCTGTGTTACAAAATGGTACACCTACGTTTGTTAGGAGGTACGGGAGCCAGATCCAGGATTCAGTCCGGGACATGTTCCTGTGCTCGAATGAGCTGGCTGCCCAGTTTTCGTTCGATGTTTCATCAGATTTGCGGGGTAGCGACCACTTTCCTGTGGCCATGACCTGGAAGGGTGGGGGTCGCGGCCGTCTTGGTGGTGTAGTGCCGCAGGTCTCTCCAGTTGTCGACTCCGGCGATTTTGCATCTTGGCTTAAGAAGTGGGTTGGCAGGGTGCGTAGTGCCGGATGCAGTCTGCGTGCCAAGACTGGTAGACGGGGCCGTGAGGTGGTCTGGTGGACTCCGGTCTGTGTGACTGCTGTGCGTGATCGCCGGCGTGCCTGGCAGCGGTTTTGCCGTTGTCGGTCTGACCAACGGTGGATCGAGTTTGTTGGGATCGCCCAGGAAACTCGGTTTCTCCTTCGCAGGGAGAGGGCGACGTTTGGTGCAAGGCTTTGCGATCAGGTTTCGCGGGGTCTTTCTCTGTCACGTGTTTGGGCCTTGGTCCGCCCCCGAGATATAAGCTCTACGGTTGCTTGGGTGTTTGGCCATTCCAATGAAGTTCTCAGGGGGCCAGGAATGGCAGAGGCATTTAACGCCAATTTTGCGGAAGTCTACAGTGCCCCGAGAGGTCCCCCACCCCCTGTTCACCCCACGAACGTTGGGCACGGGTCGGGTGAGTCTGATCATCCACTGGTCATGCAAGAACTTTCTGCTGCACTGGCCTCTTGTCGTCCTAGGAGTGCTGTGGGAATTGACGGAGTCTCCTATGACGACCTCCGTGGCCTTACCCAGGATGGACAGGAGGCGTTGTTGGGGTTTTTCCAGTCTCGGTATGACGGGACCCCGGTGCCAGACTCCTGACTCAATCCTCACTCCAGTTCTCGGCAGGGGCAAAACCCGCTCCTCTGTGTCGAGTTACCGGCTAATTGTGCTCCTTTCGTGCGCACGAAAATTTTATGAGAGGATGTTGGTTACAAGGCTGGTGTGGCAGATCGAGGGCTCAGGTGGGCTGTTCGCCGCCCAGTTTGGGTTCCGAAAGAACCGGGGAGCTCAGGATGCTGTACTGTACCTGGAGTCAGGCATTAGGGAGGCATGGGTAAACGACTGCTTTGCGGTGGCCGTTTTCCTGGACATAAAGGCCGCTTACGATATGGTTGACGTATCATGGGTGGAGCATTCCTTGAGGGTGCTGGGTGTTGGTGGAAAGTTGGTTACAGCGATTATGGCTCTGCTTGGTGTGCGTAGCTTTGCAACCAGGGTTGGGGGTGTCTGGTCTGGTGTGCGTTCTACCGACCGTGGCCTTCCCCAGGGTAGTTGCTTTAAGCCCGGCACTTTTCTCAGTGGCGATCAATGCTGTTCTCATAGAGATGAGCTCTTCGGTCAACGTGGTCGCCTATGCGGATGACGTTGCTGTCTGGCTTACGGGGCGGGACCTGCCTTTGATTTTGGCTGCTCTTGAGGCGGCCATCGCAGTGGGCTCTCGCGCCTTGGCAGATAGAGGCCTTCAGTTGGCTAGCGCCAAGTCGGAGCTGATGATTTTTCGGCGGGGGAAGGCCTGGGAGGGATCAATTTTGGTGAATGGTTCTCGTGTTGTGGCGTAGCCCAAGGTTCGCTACCTTGGTTTTTGGTTGGACCCACAGTTGTCTTGGACCTATGATTTGGCAACTGTAAAGCAGTGTGTGTCAGCCAGGCCAAACGTGCTGAGGTCCATTGCGAATAATGCGTCCATTGCGAAACGTGCCACTGTTGTTTCCTTTTACAAGGTGTATGTTCGTTCTTCTGCTGATTACCACATCCCGGTTCTGGCCAGCTCTGGACAAGCGATCAGGGGTGTCCAGGTTGCTTTGAATCAGTGCCTTAGGGTGGTCACCGGTTGTCTGCCATCAACCCCAGTGCCTGCTCTACATGTAGAGGCAGGTGAACACCCCGTTGCATCTCGCGCCAGGGAACTGTTGTCTCGGATTTGTCTGCGTGCAATTGGAAGGGGTCGGTCTGACCCCTTTGGCCGTATCCTGTTGGACTATATGGCCTTATCTGGTAGGGCCCGCGATTTGCTTGGTGCTCCAGGACTGGGGGCAACACTTCTTTTGCAGGATGGGATGGGTGGCTTTCCGACCCCGATTGTGATCCACCCACCTGCCCCGTGGATTTGGTGTCCTGTGTCGTTGGCATCTGTGCAGTTGAGGGGTGGTGAGACTGGTTCTTCTGCTGTGCAGGTGTTCTGTGACGCTTCGTTTTTTGAGGACCAGAATAGGGGGGGGTATTGGTGTTTGCGTTCCAAGCTGGCGGTTGGAGTATCGGTTCACCCTCCACCAACTTCCCTCGGCCTTTGTGGGGGAACTTGCTGCTATTTCTGTGGCTCTGGACATTGCTTCCGATCTACAGTTGCCCGACTTCCGCATTTTCACCGATTCCTTGGCGGGTATTGGCTTCCTCAAGCGCAGTTTCCAGTCTTTGCAGTGTATCCACCCGGTCGCTTTTGAGATAGGGTGGAAGCTGTATACCCTGTATCAGTGCGGCAGGTCTGTCTCCATCGGGTGGGTAAAGAGCCACTCGGGCTGCTTTGGTAATGAACTGGCTGACAGTCTTGCCAGGCAGGGTGCGGAGGGTGGTGGAGGGGTGGTAAGTCTGGCCCTGGGCCACAGGGATATGCGGCCTGTGGTTGCAAGAATTGTTGAGCATGACTGGGCTGCAGAGTGGTCCACCAGTGAGGTGGGCCGGTGTCTGTATGAGTTGCACCCTTCCACTGCCAATCCTAGGTCTCTTAATAGTTTCTCCCGCCGCGATGCAGGTTTACTCTCTAGACTTCGGACCGGGCACATTCAGCTCAGGGCGCACATGTTTAGGTTGGGTTGGACTCGCTTTTCACTTTGTGCTTGTGGTGACGGTGACGAGACTGTGCGTCATTTTTTGTTTGAATGCTTACAGTGGGCTGCTCATCGGCGCTTTGCATCCATTGCAGGCCTTGATCCTCTTTGTGCATCCCTCGGTGTCTCCCCACACTCGGTGTTAGGTGTCGGCCCCTTGCGCAGGACCGTAGGGTTTTGCAAGGCGACGCAGCGTTTCATTTAGGGTCTGGAGGTCCTTATTGTTCCCAGCACCTTGGGCTCATTGCTTGCGTTGCGGTGGTAGCCGTGATTGGTCATCGTGGGCGTGGGGAAATAGGCTTTGGCGTGTAATGCCTTGTTCTGGTACTGGTTGGTGGTGTTCATGGCCAGTAAGCACCAATATCAAGTAGGACAAAACTGGACACATACAATGTTGTTGGCATTTTTTGATGAGGCAGAAGTAATGTGCGTATTTCCGTTATGGGTCTTCGTTTTTCTTGTGTTCCCCTGAGTTCCCTGATGGTCTCTCTCTGGTTTATTCCAGTGTTCCCCGTGTTCTGTGTTTTGTGGTTCTCTGGTGACCTGGTCATCCTGGTTTAGGTTAAGGTAGCGTTAAGTAGGCTAGCATGAGCGCATAGGTATATGTAGTCCTTTATAGCTCAATAAACCCAAAAAAAAACAAAAAAGAGGTACGTAGCATGAAGCCACTGTTGTTAAACTGTAATTATTTGGTTTCAATGCAGTGTTTTAAGTTTAAAATCCCCGTATCGCGTGTCACACGTACCTTTCACAGTTCAGTCCAGTGCATGCTAGAGCAGTTCATTTTTGGGGTGTACGTAGCGCGACTGGTGGCAGAATCGGTGGCTAACTGGACGACGCGTCGAATTTCTAACGTTAGCCTTTACATCCAGGTAGCCTTGTTGCAGCTAACAAAGGAATGCCACAAAGAAATGTCATTTCACACAACAAACAAGCCACGAGCCTTCTGAATTATTGAGTAACAATTTGGTACGCCCTCGTGTACCTGGGAGCAAGCTGTCAAGATTAACTATATTAATGCCACTAGATGGCGCCACGGTAAGAAAACACCCTGGCGCCATCTAGTGTCAGAAATATCGTTAACCTTTGCAGATTGCTCCCAGGTGCAAGAGGACGTCCCACATTTTTACCCAGTAATTAAGGATGCACTTGGTTCGTTTGTTTTGTTTAAAGGTATTGCTTTTGTGCAGTCCTTTGCTTGCTGCGAGAGAGGCTGTTTGCTGTGACGTGCATATCACGTGACTGGGCTAGTCCAATCAAACGGTCAAACAGCCGTGCTCTCGTTCGTCATTGGCTAACTCATGGTGACGTCACGGCAAACAGCCATTGTGCATGGTTTAGATGCTGCAAATGTTAATTTGGTGCCAACCCGACTTTAACGAACCAGTGTAGCATTGGGAAAGTAAATAAATTCATTAAAACATGGTCATGACTGGTATGGATTTGTTGATAAATCTGTTTGTTCTTTTGTGTTAATTTTGCGTGGAACTAGTGTTTTGTCAGCATGGTTGTACCATGGACTAATAACTCTTCTTCGAGATGGACGAATCACCTACCTTCACCTTCATACACAGCCCGTGCTTGGGATACTGTTAGGAGACTGGCAGCGCGACTTTGCGTCATGGGAGATCGAAAGTACTTCCGTTCCGAAGGTTTACCCTGATTTTCCCGTTTAACTCCCGTCACTCGCGTGACAAGGGTGAGGTTGTCTAAGATGACACGCCACTGACGGATTTTGCGGCGGCGTTGCTATCGCAGCTGCTGAACGTCGAAACACACTCGAGATAACAGGTAGCCGTACGTGAATCATCCATCTCGAAGAGCGTTGTTAGTCCAAGGATGTACTATCTTTTTTGAAAATATTTTTATGTACCGTGTTTTTGTTTTATTTGTTGTATTTGACATATTTGTTGAATTAATTACATTGTGTAGATTAAATATATAGCAAATTTCTTTGTAATCTACTGAGTTCATAGAATAGAGGGTGTCGGCCAGGCCAATAGAGGAGTGACACGACGTAGTATTATTGTATATAACTCTATGCTGGAGCCTTAATGGGTTAGCTGCAAGGGGCACTGCAGAGAGAAACAGAAGGGCGTCATACTGAAGCCGATGCTGTGAAGAGTGATTTCTTACACCTAAAAAGCGCGATTTTTGTTGTTGGAGAAAACAACGTTATTTTAAGCCGAAGAAATCCGCTCTTCCGTGGTTTTTCCCTCCATTTTTATGTAGTGCACCTTGTAGTTATGCCCTCCAAAACCCATACTCGTGCCAATATGGCGGCAAATGTCACTGCTCTATAGGCTTACAGCTTTTTGAAGGCCCAAGCGGCCCAATGTTAAGTGGAAGATACTATCAGAACAGTTTTTTTTTTGCCGCATGAGGGAGGAAACCGGAGTACCCGGAGGAAAACCTCGTACAACGGGCGGGAAACAACCAGAGATAAACCCGTACATATATACTTCCCTTCGCCAAGATCGAGCCCTGGTCTGTATGAAGCCAGAGATGTACAGTTCTGGTAAAAAAAAACAAAAAAAAACGCTTCGTTATATGGAAGAAGTTGCAGGATTAATGTATGTGACTCAGAACGAAAATGTTGATATCTCGAAAACTACAGGACGGAATTGAATGAAACAAAAACTGGGTTGCTTATTATGATATCAGCTATATTTATATACGTATTACTTGTGATGGTAAGCAGCCAAATATAATGGGCCGAGCGAGCAGCACGAGTTGATAACTAATAATGTATCTCGTAAATTACTGGATAGAATTGAGTGAAACAAAAACTGGATGACTTGTTATGATATATGCTATATTTCTATACGTTTGACATGCAATATTCATCAGAAAAATATAATATGCAATTCAGTCTTTGTTTCATGAAAATCCTTCCACTAGTTTTCGAGATATCATCAGATATCATTAAGTTTTTCTCGCTCAGCCAATTATTTTCAGTCAGTTAACGTAGTATTTAATAAGGGTAGAAATACAGTAGACAATCTAATAAGCAGTTCAGTTTTTGTTTCATGAAAATTCGTCCAGTAGTTTTCGAGATAACTGTATTTCTCCATGGTTGTTAGTATGACCCTCGATATAACGTAAAAGGGCGATGTTTTTGACCGGAACTGTACAGCTGGGGTCTAGACGCCTATCGAATCTGACGCCCCAGAGCTCTCAGCTTGCACCCGTCGAAGTCATGCCGTTATATACAAAACAGAGAGCAGAATGGACTCGAAAAGGGAGAGTGCATGATTGATTATATGTGTATGTGTGCGCGGTCATACTGCCTATGGACGTTTCCTCTAGCCGTATTTTGACACGACGTTAGCAGCGGTAGGCCGAATTGCACTGCCCAAAGACTTACTGGCTTGCATTTTCGAAATGTACATACCTTCCTTAACAAGCGTGATCGTGATAAGCACGTGATGAACGGTCTTGCATGTTCAGGTTTTTAAAGCTTTGTAACTCCACCCCTTTTTCCCAATGGACACAAATTAAACAATTGCATCCACTCTGTGACATTACCAAAGAAATAAAACGAATTCTGGTCCTGGGAATTAAAGTTCAAATTACAGTTAATTTCATTTCAGGGAGCTCTAATCCGGTATTTGTGTACCTTCACAGCTATGGGTTCCGTGGGGATACGAGCTTTAATGCTTTTTTGTCTAAATTCGCCCTTGGAAAATTTAGTTCATTTAGTCCTGACTCTCTCTCCACTGCATTATTTATTGATTTAGAGGGACCGTCCACGTATCATGACGTCACACACTTGGAGGTGGGTGGGTGGTTGATTTATTGTGACCGTTGTAACACAGGGGTGGGGGAGGTGGGTGTTTACGAAACGTGACGTCAGAATGTTGCATCACATTTTGGCGTTCGCATCATCTTAATTTTCTGTCGTACTATTTAGAAAAACAATAGCTTAGATGCAATTCCATTTAGTAAACACAATGACAAAAACTCCATGATTTTAACTGAAGGACTCATGACATTTTACATAAAATACCGTTAATATAAGTATAAGCAAATGAAAGACATTACAAACTATTAAAGTAAGAAAGAAACGTAAAGTACTTTAAAATATTACATGGGCGGGCGGGGAAGGGGAGTGATTTTGAAATGAGAAGTGTGATGTAATTATTAGGCGATGTTTTAAATTTTGTGAAATTTGTGACAAGGGGTGGGATGGGAGGGGGGGGGGGTTTCTCAAAATGGGGCCCCAAAAGGTGGGTTATTGGTGGACGGCCCCTTAACACGGTATTTTCCAAACTTCAAACACAAGTAGAATCAGTGGAATTAACATAGATACGTACTTCCAAATTCCAAGCCGCTTACTTTCGCCGGAAAAAATGAGGGCATACCGAGGGGCTAGACTTGTTAGATTCGACCTTTGACCCGCCGTGGTTTGGCGCGCGACCGAAAGTAGTCCGCAACCAGAGCGCGGCTGGTGGCTACGATCTCATTAGGCAGGTTTTGACCCCCGGTTGATACGAGAAACGGGAAAGCGAAGGTGAATTAAATCATGACGTCATCGCGTTCAAGCCGGTCCTCACAATTATTATAGTTAGGGGCAGACAAGTCGACGTTCGCTTTTTTCTTAAACCACACGTTCTAAAAGCCCCTACTAAAAGTTAGTGGCACATTGATCATTTGGCTAACTGGACACCAACTTGAGTTTTGTAGGGTGTTTTTAAATCTTCGTTAAGTTTAAAGGCATCCATGCAAACCTGGCGAGCAGCGCCTCGAAGTAGGCTTCACCTATGCGCTTAAAAGGCCAAGGCCACAGCGCATCCCTTTATCCTGAGGGCTCGTTTATGAACTGCGCGCAACGCCTAAAACAGCCAGCACGGCCTAACAAGATTGCGTAAGATCTATGGTTAATACTAGGGTAGAATATATAGGTAGTGTCGCTGACAACGCTAAACATTTGGATGAAACTAGTACCTGCTTTCAACGATTTACCACCAGAGGGCGCTGTCGTCAATATAGCATCATGGGGATCGAAGCTCCATAGCATCACAAAATCAAATTGATCACGATAAAAATACAAAATTACTCACTTAAAAACTATCATATGCCAGATTAGGTAATTAAAGTAATTTTAAGATAAATCAGAACTGTCTGTACAAATTTCACTTTTTTAAATCCAAGAAGCAATTTTAAAACGGGTTATAGTTACCAGTGGTGCTAAGTATAACGCATGGTTTTGTGCAGGGTAGAATTTCGAGAAGCGTGCTGAGTGGCCCGCCTAGGCTTAAGCTTTTTCCTAGGTTCACATTTCTTGTAACGAACTTAAGTTCTTCCACTTCGGATGTTGCCCACACACGACTATTTTGTCAATTTCCGAACGTATTGTCGCTGTTGCCGTGGTAACGATGCCGCCATTTTTTATTTCAAGTTTTGGCTCCTTCGAGAACCTGACAAGTGCTGCCTTCTGGTGCCATTGGTGGAAGCAGGTATTATTGATAACAACGTGTTCAGAAAAGCGTCACTACAGAGCAGTGACATTTGCCGCCATATTGGCACCAGTATGGGTTTTGGAGGGCATAACTACAAGGTGCACTACAAAAAAATGGAAGGAAAAACAACGGAAGAGCGGATTTCTTAGGCTTAAAATAACGTTGTTTTCTCCAACAACAAAAATTGTGCGTTTTAGGTCTATTAAATCACTCTTCACAGCATCGGCCTCAGTACGACGCCTTTCTGTTTCTCTCTGAAGTGCCCCTTGCAGCTAACCCATTAAGGCTCCAGCATAGAGTTATATACAATAATACTACGTCGTGTCACTGCTCTATACCTACTAATCTAACCTGGTCAACACTAAATGCTGGATACTAAAGCCGTCTTCTTAGCGCCGCCATCTACTGACAGAAAGAGACACTGATTGGCTGCTGGCGGCATGAAGAGAAATGAAACGTTTTCGGCACTATTTTTGGAAGAAGAGAAAATTAATAAATTAATAATTAAAACAACGGGAATTTGTTTACAATAATAAACCACATTAATTGGTACTGTAAGGTGTGGTACATCTCATGAATAAACATCAAGCTTATCTAGACACACGCTAGTGTGTCGCTGCCAAGTCACAGTTGATCATCCGATTGCAGACGTCAGATTTGGTGCCTGTCCGGAGCTTGGTCATATGGGGTTTGCTAGGAGCTTAAACGGGCCGATGCCTTGGCCTGGCGCAGGTATCTATTGATTGTGGACAAGTTTGTTTAGGCATAAGTTTAGATTAAGGTTAAGTTAATCAGAGCAGCGACTTGTAGGTCTTCTAGACTCTTAACAAACAAACAAACAAACAAACAAACAAAGCGCCCCACTGACAGATGTGTGTCTGTTAACTGTAAGCAACTAAAATCATATTTTGTCATGTTGAGTATAAAACTCAATGAGTCTGAAATCTTTTAAATTGTGGAAAATGTAAGGGAAAGTGATAAAGAAAAACAAAGTTCAACGACCAGTGTACGCCATTCGTAGTGAGAACAATGCATCAATTAGTTTTTTTTTTTTTTCATGATACTGTCTGCTACAACTAGTGGCTACAGGTAGTAACGTTTTTCCAGTGTTTAATCCCATAAATTACTCACGGCTATAGCGAAAAATTGAGAAGGCGAACACACCTGAACGTTTACACGGAAAGCGTGGTGATCCTATTGTTGGAGCTTGTATAGGGGTCGGTACAAATGCGTGGGAGGATTTTGAAATACGCAACAAATGAATTTAAACTTCGTTTCTTTTCCGCGCTGCAACCAAAGGCTTTAAGCAACCATGGCTTGGACAATCAATCCTGGTCCTTAGGCTTATTGTAAAAGCCTGGTCGAACTAATATGTGAACTGCAACGAAGACCAACACAATCATTCATTTACGTTGACGAAGATTTCGTAAGAGTAAAGGGATCTACCTGAGAATTGAATTGAATTGAGTTTACTAAGCTTAACGAGCACGTTAGATGGTTAAGCAACAATACGAACATCCACGAGCAAACGTGATTTATGTTAATATCCTCCCCCCCCCCCCCCCTCCTCTCAAAAAAAAATAATAATAAATAAAAAAAATTGGGCCTGGCGATGTAGTACCAGTGAATTGCAGGGATTTCTGTATTTGAAAATGGCAAACTTTGAAAAATTTTAATGATGTAATGGCTGCTGGAGTTAGCAAATCCAGCTTCATTGCGTAGATTAACATTTACGTCGGGAGGAGCAACTGATGGGGGATGAGTTGATTGAGTGAGCGAATCGAATGAAATCAGCGTTTGTTAGTGAGTGTGGGCAAAAATGGGGTTGAAGAAACTTTAGCATGTGAAGCATGGACATAAAATAAACCAAACCGCGTCAATTTAGCAGATGGAACGGCTAGTTGGGCAATGGCAAATGTGAAAATTGTCAATGAGAAAATTTATAGACATGACATTTCTCCAGATAAGACGGTGTGACCTACGGACCTTTTGTGCGTTCCCAGTCACATGAAAGTTGTGATATCCACCCAAAACCAAAACTGGTATAAAAGAAGCCGCCAAGTTTTCAACTGTAGTGCAGGCAAACGACCACCACCCCTTCCTGTACAATGGCGGGGAGGGATGGAGGTGGCTTCCCTGCGCTACAGATTGTTGTTCGGCAACAAGTTTGAGCCAAAGTTTGAATGAGGAGAAGCAGTTGAATATGTGCACGTGGTTGCATGAAAACTTCTGCAATTTACATATTTCTACTGTGTTGATGCCTGGGTTTAAATGAGTTACGGGATAATGTACTCTGCAAACAAAAAACAGTTCTCGTGAAAATGGATTTGCTATAGAAGGGGAAATTGATGTTAAAGAATGAGATCATGAGTTTTTTGTTCCAAAAAAGCTTCCACACAAGCTGGGAAAATGTAACGTCATTAAAATTAACGTAATTTTACTGCCAGAACTGTTTGTGGTCTTACATTTTCCAGCGTGTATGGAGACTGTTTTGGAAGGAAAACTCATCGTCTTACTGATTTCCCTCATTTATAAATAAAGATTTCAGTCTATCCGCCTGCAATAGGCCCAAAGCCTGTTTCCCAAGTAAAGAGTTTTTATTTTTTATTTTTGTTACTTGTTTCAGTTAACTTCTGTAACTGGAGTCTATCATCGTTGTAAGTAAAGTTCGGTTTGTACTGGTCTTGCTACTAGTTTCACTGATTTATGTTTATAAATAATAGGATTGGGCCCAAAATAGATCCTTGAGGCACACCACTGTTAGGCTGATGCATACAAGATACGCTGTACAATCTTAGTATTTCTTAAAGAAGAAGACCGGCATTAAAGACTGGCATTGCGAGAAAGCAAGGCCCACTGATCTGTGAAATTTGGGAAAACCCAAATTACCTCAGCTAGTAAATAGAAGAGAGGATCAGGATAACCGAAAGGTCAGCACGATTGTCTCGTACGCCTGAGGTCCCGAGATCGAGTCTGGCCTCATCCCAGAGAAGAGAAGGGTCCTGTGATGCCTCGTGCTCATGCCGAGTGTGGTGTGTAAAAGAGTTAAGGAATTTCCCGAGTGAAATTAACTCGCAAAACTGTTCCTCTCGTCTTACACTTCAAACTTACATGTTAACGAAAGGTGGTAGGTTCAAGTCCCAGTCAGGGCTATCCTTTGCTTTCTTTCTTTCTTTTCCTCTCTTTCTATTCTTTTCATTCTTTCTCAGATTAGTGTATCTTGA
Source organism: Lithobius niger (assembly GCA_023313725.1). Taxonomy (NCBI): domain Eukaryota; kingdom Metazoa; phylum Arthropoda; class Chilopoda; order Lithobiomorpha; family Lithobiidae; genus Lithobius; species Lithobius niger. The sequence continues at coordinate 31,701 of JAHWFP010169645.1, forward strand.
ATTCGCGCAATGTAGACTTTCTACTTCCACCTTTCACCTTTCAACTTATTGTTTATCATATCAAAAACCAAAACTGGTAAACGGGACCGCCAAGTTCCGAATGGTTCAGCCCATCAAAGGAGTGTGATGGGCACAACCAAACATTCGCCAAGTTAATCCCACCGACTAATGGTCGGTGGCGATGTTCAACTTACTGCTGTGACATCATTTTTATTTCTAGCACTGCAATTTCATGTCCTGGTTTCTCTGCTTAAGTTGTTATCAGGGCCGTGGCTAAGAATTTTTTGTTTGGGGGGGGGGGGGCCACCGGAAAATTTACAACCGCCCCCCACCCACCACAACGAAAGAAAAATACCGTCCAAAACTCTTAAACTAAAACGTAAACTATTTTTTTAAATATATTTTTTAAAGAAGATTGAACTAGGGCAAGAAAATTAAACTTTTTAGGCTTCCTTCGGTCATTCTTCGGCAGGGGAGGGGCACTAACTGCAACCCTATATGCAACCCTGGTTGTTAGTTGTATACTTTTCTTCTAGAGATTAGTGCAATTTTTGAAATCTTTGAAAAAAAAACCTCCTCGCCTACAGTGCCGAAAACCAAAGGAACGTGTAGTATATTTCATTTCAGTTAATGCCATCATACTGTTTAACTGCAGTATTTTTACAGGAATTTAAAATATGTTCGTCTATATCTAATAGCAATGAAACTGTATTAAGACTAAAACAAAAAAAAAAAAAAAACAACCATCCATCGTAGCATCCGGGAACTGCAGTGGAGAGCCGGTGTCCGACGAAGTGATGATATGTAAATTTTTTTTCGTTAAAAAACAGCATACCGGCTTTCACGGCAGTCCCCGGAGGAGGTTGTTTAATCGTGTACGTCTATTGTATACGATATATTTTTTTACTTTGAGTTTTTAAAAATTAAGTTTTAAATAAATTAACACGTTTGTTTACGCTGCCTAACTGTGCCTAGTTCAACTGTCCATGTTCTTGATCATTTTCTAAAATAATTAGCGTGTACGATTTGAATTGCATGAAAAAACGTACCACAACTCATTAATTTGGAATAAATTCCTTTATTTGACACAATAAATACAATTAAATATAAAAAAATAACAACAATTTAACCGCGATATTGTTGTTTTGCGGTGCCGTTACGCATTTGTGGAGCGTTGACGATTGGTTGTTTTAGGTTTTCAGTGATATCTGCTGCTGCCCTCTGTCTGTTGTGGTTGGAAGTTCAACGTTGGCCGGAAGTTGTTGGCCTTTGGCCGGAAGTTGACTTCGGATGATTGGCTGAAAGTGGGTTTTGCAGGAGCGGAGAACAAAGTGGCCTGATCATTGGGCTTAACGGGGGCGGGTGGGGCACTGAAAATGGTGATCTGGAATAAAATAAAAGGGAAATTTTACACAAGGTTAAATAAAGTTCCACCAAAAAAAAAATGGCTAAAAATCAGAGCTTCATCGGTTACTACAACGGTTCCGTTAAATCGTTATCGGTAAGAAAGTATTTTTTCTTTTTAGCTAATTTCAACAAAAATGACCAATTCTGAGGCTCATCTACATTCATCGTTTTAGTAGTTTTTTCGAGAGGAATCAAATTTTGCTAATTTCTAGCTGCAGGTGCACAGCAATCGGAGGGAGGGCCCCCCCCCCTCCCGCCAAACAACGCTGTGCTTAAAACGGCATTTAGCTGGTGGCCCCTCCCCCTCCTTCCTCATCATTTTATTTCTCTTTCTGACATGAAAGCTTTCAAACAATGGTAACAAACTAGTAAATAAATTTTACCTCCTTCTTAAGGGGGGGGGGGGGAAACCAAAAAAAAAAAAAAATATTTTTCAAGTTTAAAAATCTTTTTCAGTTTTTTTTTTTGGGGGGGGGGGGGGGAGTGGCGTAAAAACCAGCAGTTGCCCCTCCAGTAAAAATCTACCTGTGGCCCTGAATTAGCTCAATTTTTCTCAAATTATTTACAAAAAAACAGACATAAATTTGAAAAATAAAGTTTTTTTAAGTCATGGCCCATCCTGCACTCTTTAAGTGGAATGAGAAAACTAAACATTTTCTTAGGTTCCATTTTGACTCATTTTTAATGGTAAATCGCAATATTTAATCGTATATAATATCATAAATCGTATGGCACTCTGTCGATAGCTAAAACGGCAGTAAAGTAAATGACCATAGCTGATGAATATTTGCAAAATATAAAATATAGGTACATAGATAATACAGACATACTGACACCGACACAAACTGAAATATCATCTTGAACGAAACACTAATGAATATATATTTCTACAACTAAACTAGGATTGAAGCTCAGTTCCTCGCTTACATCTCAGTTGACCCTGTCTCTTTCTGGTTGTGTCCTATAGGGAAAGGGCGTCATTTGTTGGTTCGTAGACAAACATTCTGATTTGGTCGCTATGATAGTCAACAAAGTTAGCGGCCTTAAACTTTGTGCAGATGCAACACGCATATCATACGATCAATATGGTCGTTCGTGTGTGATTGAGGAATGTTACTGAATTTAAACTGGAGGTATCGAATCAACAGTTTTGGGGTAAAAGTCGAAAGTAAAAAACTTTTACAACACGCATGTGCTATCTTTGCCGTGTTAACTAGAAGACCAAACATTTTTGGCCTAACTACTGTGCTCTGTTGATGTATGTATTTTGGCTAACAATTTGTTGTCTCTATAGCGCGTTTGCTTTGGTTGCAGTGATGGGCGAAGTCAATTCCGGACTTGGAATTAACTGACTCAATTCCAATTTTGTGACCTTGTTGGAATTGATTCTACATGGGACAATTCCAGGTTATGAATTCATAGAATTGACTCGATTAATCTTCAATTCCGTTTGACTAAGTTGGGTATTTGCCGAAATTATAAACTGATTCGGTAGAAATTGACTAGACGACCAGCAATTCACCCCATGTTGTGCTCATGTTGACTTGACTTGCCAAGTCATCCATTGGATGATTATCATTGCCAAGATTTATTATGATTTTTATTTGACTTAACGTTCCTTGTTTTGACATGATTTGATTCAACCTGAAATTCAGGCCTATTCCAACAAAATTCAAGCCAATACGCCCAATTTCAGCCTCAAAATTCACCAAAATCGTCTAAATTGTCGGCAATGCCTTAAATTTAGTCATAATTCACCTGAAATTATGCTGGACTTCGGCTGAATTGAGTAGAATTGAATGGAATTGGTCAAAATATTTCATGAATCAACCGGGAATTGTCTGGAATTGTGACTATAGCTTGTTCCACATAATGTTTTCAGAAAACTACCCCTGTTTCCTCACACTACGAGTGCAAAAAACACGTAAATATCCCACTCTTAAACTCTAACAGTAACTATGTAGAGTCTACAAGTGTGATATCGACATGTTTTTGCATTCATAGTGCAAGAAAACGTGGCATCATACTATCAGTTTCCTGAAAACGTAATGTGGAACAAACTGCGGTATAGTCAGCAGCAAGTCATTGAATTGGAATTGATTTGTCAGAATGAGAAACGAAAATTAACTGATTGTTGAAATAGCAAATGCAGAATGTGGCCATCATTTGACTTGCATTTAAACATGAATTGGTTGAAATTGACTCGGGCTCATGGAATTGAATTGGTATTGATCTGGAATGGAATTGCATATCAACACATAGGTAGAAATGGATTTGATTTGGCTCGCTGTTCGCTTGATCTCTAGGTAACTAACTCAAATCCATCGAAATGGAATTGAACCCATGCCTGGTTGCTTGTGCTCAAATACAGCAAAACAGCATTAAGGTAATAACAAAAATATCGTACGTAAAAACAAATATCGCGTGTCTCATGAATCAGCGAAGTTGCAACGAGAGAACGCCATTTTGTTTCCTCTAACATGGCGTCAGGTAAGATTAGGGGAAAAAAAGACAGATAGAAAACTTACCCCTTCTGGTTCGGATGCTTGTGGGGGAGCAGATTGTTGGTAGCTGGACTGCTGGGGAGCGGACTGTTGGTAGGAGGACTGCTGGGGAGCAGACTGTTGGTACTGAGACTGGGTTTCCTGACGAGCCTCATACTTAGGAGCTTCATACTTAGGGGCTTCGAAGGTGAGTGGTTTGTTTTCCACATGAGCTACGAATCCATTGGCATCAGCGGTGTATGTCACGATTCTCAAAGTGCCGTCAGCTTCGACGAGGGAGTAAGAACCCTCCACCTTGTCGGCGTATCTGCTTTCGTCACGGGTTTGGTAGTTGTAAGAGGGTTCATCCTTAACTGTCCATTTCACCTTGTAGTCGATATCGTGCTCGGCCGGAGGGGCAGATTGTTGGTACTGTGGGGGAAAAATCGTATTAACAGCATGTTCTCAATAATACAAGCAATTGTTGCAAATATTTCTTCGCAAAACGTGCAATAAAACCATGGAACAGTCTGTCTGATGAGGTAGTATGTGCCCCAAGTTTTG
>JAHWFP010169646.1:0-13291 GCA_023313725.1 Lithobius niger
GGGGGGGGGGCTCAAGTTAAAAATCAGAAACTATATTGCTTGCAGAGTTGTAGGTTCTTAAACTAAATCCACAGGTTCACAGGTTCTAGACAGACTGTTTCTGGGCTCATCAGTAGAGAATAACGGTGGATAAAAGCAAAGGAACCTTGCTGGTAAGAGTTTAACAAGCATAAAAACTGTACTGGTTTCGTCAAATACCAGTATTTACCCAACTTGTTCGTGTCAGAGAGGTATCTTGTACGGTATTCATCATTATGGGCTTGCAACTAGATTAATTTTTTGACATTAGGGGTAAAAAAATAAAAACTCCCACCGCAACTCCTCCCCTCCTAGTAGGGAGATGGTTGGAAACAAGTGGTACGAATTTAAAAGAAAACGTCTGGTGCATTGGCATACCAAGATGTGGTACAAACAGTGTGGCTTCTTCTACGAAGAAAGAGAATTGCGTCGGCATTTCACTTTCCTACGTCTCGGCGACCTTTCAAACAAACGGTGGCATTCGTTGGAGTTGGTCTACGGAAAGGTTCGTTTTGTGTATCTGTTAGAAACCCGTCGGTGGTTCTGGCAGGAAAAAAACGTCGAAGACTCCCATCCTATCGTCTGTCCCACCGTAAGAAAATGTCACCACGCCACGGAGAAGGCGCAAGTTTCGAACCTCACGGAGTTTCTGGGCTACGTTCCTAAACATTTTTTCTTCTCTTAACCTCCTACCATCAAACACGTATTGCACCAAAGCGAAGGCGTCGTAGCCTACATCAGAGACAGTGGGACGGGTATCTTTAAGGGCATTTTAGAACTGGAGATTGAGCAGAACCTCCCCATCGGCATCAATATTTATTACACCTTGGCCAAAAAACATCGTGAGGTGACTCGAAACGGTCGATTGCGGGAGCCCAAGGTTAAAGCGTCTAATTCGGTTCGTCGTTTGAGAACTGTCGAATCGGACAAACTCTACGCAGTCAAGTGGGATGGAATCACACGAAGCAAATTTTTGTCGGACCTGAACGAACCAGTTTGGTGCGACTTGAACCTTCTGCTGGTGGGAAATAAATACTGCGTGGAATTTTTCGACCGTTCTGCCAATGGTATCGTCGTAGATTTATACGATGCACGCATCTCACCCAGGGCAAGGGCGGCGCACCTGAATGCTCTGCACCGTTTGTTTTCCAGGGAACTGCTCACGAAACTTTCTTTGCACGTGCAGCGTTTTAAAAAGAATTTGGAAGATTTGTTGCTGTTCTCGAGGATTCGAGGGGAAAGTGGGCGAGCAATGGAATCGTAGTATTGAGTGAGAATTCCATAACGAAACACAAAACGGCCGCGAATAATACGGCCGATTTGCTGGCAGTAAGTCCCAGAATGCTATGCGATCAATCTGGACGACTGTTTTTCCTAAAACGTGCAATAGAATCTGTCCAGCCAAATGCCATCTACGAAGTTTTGGTCCAGGGCGATGTGGTATTTTCCATTTGTAAAAACAAAGAGCCGATAAATTATTTCCAAACCCTCCTGCAACCGTAGATATCGTGCTGCTGGCAAATAGCTTATAAATAGAAACGTATCTCAACACCGGTTATTTAAGCAGGTATGGAGAACGCAACGATTAAGGGGGAGGACATTTTAGAAAGGATTTTCGAGAACTACCACATGTTTTCGAAGGCCATGGCCGAAGGGAAGGTAGTGGTGAAGAAAAACAAGAAGGACTCGGCCAATGGCAGTTTTTACACCATAACCCCTTCGCTCAAAGTCAACTGCATGGTCGGAAGGTGTATGCCGTTTCTGATAGACACTTATAAAAACAATATGCTGGTTTTTACGAAGGGTTGGATCTCAGTGGAAGATCCGCAATTGGGACACTTCATGAAGAAAGTCATGGAGCATCTCTGCACACTGGCTAAAGTGAACGTTTCAGTCGACACCATCCAAAGTGTATCTGAAAACCACGTGTCGTTTACCTCGCAGAGCAAGCTGCAAGATCACCAATTGAAGCCGTGTCATAAATTATGCAAGCACGCCCTCCGCTGAGTGGATTTTGGAGGCCAGGTCACGGATAGTTTTGCGCAGTTTTGCGCCTACACTTGGTTGTATCCGGATATACAAAAGAAGAACGACGACATCGACATCCATAAAATCGCACAAAACCCTTGGTTCGTGACAGAAAATTGATCCCCTCACACTGTGGAAGTGTGGGGTGAAGTTAAGAAACTGTTTGTTGGTGGGAACATAAAACTGTGGCTGGATGTCGATAGAGGTCACGTGAAAGCAGACATAGAAAGAGCGTACGATCCCCAGCTACTGGCAAATTTAAAAGAATACGAAAATTTCGGCCATGCCGATGAAAAGATTTCTTCAGATACGCCGGACGAGTCCAGCGGAACTGGTAAAAGAAAGAATCCCGGGACGCACGAAGATGAACCAGAGTTTAAGCTGAGTACGACATAAGCACCACGCATTGTTGACAAGACCAGCGAATTTTTGGACAAGTTAATATAGGTCGTATCTTAGGTGGGTATCTTTCTTTTCGTTAGGAAATAATAATTTGATAATAATAATAATAATAATAATAATAATATAATATATAATAATATAGCTTTAATCATTTGTACATGACATGTAGGTACATGGTGGACAAAAGGCACGAAGTCAAAAGACTTGTGTGTGCAAGCAACATATTAACTTCACAAAATTGTTGATCCATAAGATCCATTACATGTTAATAAAGGTAATATGACACAAAGACGAAAAGTAGTATGAATTATTAACAAATAAATAAACTTATAAATTTCAAAGACAATACATCTCTATACATACATAAACTAAGTTGTTTTAAGCCAATGTTTGATTTCCTTTTCCATGAGTTTATAATTTGTAAGACATCTAAGTTTAACAGGTATTTTGTTGAGGTAATTTGGTATCATGTATGAATGGCCCCTTTTGCCATACGAGTTTCTCCATAGTGGTTCACAAACCCATCTATTATTACCTCTAACAGATCTCTCTGTCTCAGTCCTTTTTTCTGTTTTAAAGTAATTTTTCCTTATTACTTCAAAGCAATGTGACTGATTTACAGTTAAAAAGTTAAAGTGGTTGTAAATATCTTTGCTACTTTTTAGTTTTCCATTTTTAAAAAGAATTTTAACGGCCTTGTTAATTACTTTTTGCAACTGTTTAATGATTGATTTTGATGTAGATCCATACAGGGTAATTCCATATTTCACAGTTGTCATAATCAGGGATTCGAAAATCATTTTTTTGTTTCTAACATCGAGAACATTTTTCACATTGTAAAGACTTGGTAGCATTTTCCTAATTTTTATTGTTAAGTTTTCAATATGGCTGTAGAATTTCCAATTAGTGTCTATATCAAGACCTAAATATTTGGTCTTGTAAGTTCTTTCCATTTTTTTACAACCACAGTTTCCCGTTTCAATATTACAGTTATCTTCACAGATAATAATTTCTTTAGTGATGTCCTTCATGTGAGATGTTTTTAAAGGCAAGAAGCATGTTTTTTCCTTATTTAGTATAAGGTCGTTTTGTAGCAAATAAATTCTCAATTTGTCAAAATCCTCTTGCAGATGTTTTATCATTTTGCCATCGTTAACATGTATCGATAGCAAGAAAATATCATCTGCATAAAGAACAATTTCCGTTTTCCAATTAATATGTAAGAGGTCATTGATATAAATAATGAAAAGAAGTGGGCCCAATACAGAACCTTGTGGGACTCCATGTGTTATCGCTTTCCAGTTACTATTTTCCTCACCAATTTTTACACTACATTGCCTATTTGTTAAATAACTTTTTAAAATGTTGTACATTTTACCTCTTATTCCATGTTTGTGTAGTTTCTCTAAGAGAATATCGCCTTTGAGAGTATCAAAAGCCTTGCTTAGATCGATTAGCACTGCACCAGCAAATTTCCCATTATTGAGAGCTCTTGTGACGTTATTATTAATATTTTCAAGTGCATTAATTGTACCAGTTCCTTTTCTAAAACCAAATTGTTTGTCATCTAAAATTTTATATTTGTCAAGAAATTTCTCAATTCTTGTTGCAAAAAATTTTTCAATAATTTTATTAAGTATAGGAAGTAGTGAAATAGGTCTATAATTGTTCATGTTTCCCTTATCTCCCTTTTTATATATCGGTCTAATAATTTGTTTCTTAAGCGCATCAGGCCATATTTCACTTTTGATTATACAATTTATCAAAATCACCATAAATTCACATGTTTTCTCTTTTGTAGCAATAAAATGTTCAAGCAGAAAACCGTCGTGTCCACTCGATTTCTTTGTTTTCAATGAGTTAATAATTGCAATTATATTATAATAATTAGCATCTTGTATTTCCATTGTATTTTCAACACTAAATTTTTTTTTATGTTTAATACTTTCTTTAATCTTTTTGTTTTTACGGTTGTTTAGTTTCAGTTCTTTTAGGTCATGATCAATATTAGGTACTTGTTCCTGAAAGTTTTGTGAAAAATCCTCACATATGTTCTTTATATTTCTATTTTTAAAATTTAGAATTATTTGTGAGTCAATACTTTTTTTTTTACTTTCTTTTCCTAAAATAGCATTTATTTTCTGCCAAGTTTTTCTACCATCATCTTTGTGTATTTTAAAAAAGTTGTTGTAGAAGTTTTGTTTGGTATCACTTATTTCTTTTTCTACATCTTTTTTCAACTTTTTATACTTTTCAATTTCTAGCTTGTAACTATTTTCGTCTCTGTTTATATTCTTACCAATCTTTTTAATTTTATTCCACAAACTATTTTTTTCATTTACTTTTTTGAGTAGTTCTACATTCATCCATTCTTGTCTTATGTTATTTTTCCCATTTGGTTTACCTTTTTTTTTCTCTGGTGTTTTTTATGTATATTTCTGATATGCATGTATTAATTATATTATAAATATCATTCGGGTTTTTTTTTTCTTTTAGACATTCCCAGTTTATTTTATTCAATTCATCAATAAGTTTAATATTGTTTAATTTTTTGTACCAAAAATTGTTGTTTAAGTTTGTATTTTTATTTATTTGATGGTCTTTTATTTTGTCACTAAAACCAGCAATGGTATAATAATGATCTGCCAGTTTAGTAGTAATTACAGCACTTTTGCAGTTTAAGTCTGTCAGTTTAGTTATAATCAGGTCAAGGCATGAACTCGTCAATGTATTATTTCTAATTTCTTCTCTAGTGGCAGTTTCAATTTGTTGCGTATAACCTTCAGATGCAAAAATATTCTCAAACTTATTAATATCACTTTTTTCGCATTCATTTTGTGTATCATGAAGTACATTAAAATTAAAGTCTCCGAAAAAAATTTTATTAGTAGTTTTAAGTTGATTTTTATGTTTAATGAACTTTTTCATTTCTTCAATGTATTTTCTCCTATCAGATGATGGTTTTCTATAGCAAACACAAATGTTAAATTTTTTGCCCTCACAATCCATGGTCAAATCAAGTGAGTCATTTTCGCCAAATTTACATGCTTGACACTTAATATTTTTAAAGACATTGTCCTTAAGAAAAACTAAAATCCCTCCACCTCTTTGCTTCTGTCTGCACACATGATATTTTGTGTATTTACAGAAATTATAATAATCAATTTCATTTGTGCTTATATTAATTTCAGTTAATATGATCACATCCCAACAAGTTTCACTCTTTTTTAGGTCAGTAACCAAATTTTCCCAGTTTTTCCTACAACTGCGTATGTTTACATGTAAACACATAATCATTTTTGCAAAAAGGTGCTTTTTGCCCTTAAATTCATCAAAGCTTTCAAACACAACATTTTGCTGCTCAAAGACTTGCTCCATTTACGGTTCCACTTGTTTCATTAACTTTCGTTGAACAGTTTATTGCTTTTTGTTTAAGCAGGTCAAGGTCATTTTCACTTTTTATGACAAACACATGTTTTTCACTTTCGTTTTTCCTAACTTGCACTTTTCCATCTTTAAACCATACATATTTGTATTGATTTTTTAGTTCTTGTTTTGATTTCCACAAAAGTTGTTTATAGAAAGGAGTCATATGCTCATTTATGTATATGATGTTTTCACTTCCTTCTCCATATGCTTCTTTGTTTGTGACTTGTTTTTTTATTTTTTTCTTCAACCAAAGGTCTCTATATTCTCTACATTTAAATTGTACAATGATAGATTCTGGCCTATCCCTCTTTTTTGTAGGTATTCTGTGTGCCTTATCGATGTGCCAATCTGCAAAGCCTTCAATATTAAATGTGTCAACAAGGCAATGTATAGTATTCGCCATTTTTTCATTTTTAACATTGTCAATCCCGAATATTTCTATGTTTTTGTTGCGTGCATATTGTTCAGATTCATTTTGTTTTTGTCTAATTTCAGTCAAAGAAGTCTTGATGACTTTTGTTTCTTCAACTTCTTCATTTATCATGCCCTTCATTTTTTCTTCAATGAGGTCCATTCGTTTGGAAAGTTCTTTATTTTCTTTTTTTAATTCCGCATTTTCTTTCTTCATCTCCTCGTATTTATCATTCATAAATTTCATGCCTTCAACGATTTTTTCATTGTCCTTTTTAATTTCACTGAGGGTTTTTTCAATTCGAGCAATGGCTAGATCTCTTTCTGCTAGTTTTGCTTGGCTTTCTTCCTTATCAAGACCACCCGTTTCTTGCGTGTTTTGCTTTTCTTTTTCCTTCATGTCGTCTAATACTTCGTTTGTATCTTCGTCCTCTCCATTTATACTTGAGTCACTGTCGCTGTCTTCGTCTTCATTTGTTTTATGATCATCTTTATCTGATTTGTTTGAGTTTGTTCTGCTTGGTCTACATCTTTTACATTTCCAGTTAGTCGTCTTCTTTCCCATGGCTTTGACTGTTGAAGTTGCCAAACCCGCACATGCATGATGAAGTTTGCCTTTGCAGACTCTACATGTTATATACTCTCCTTCATTTGTTTTTATAATGTTTTCACATTCCTGGCATCTAGCAACGTTAGGCATCTTATCACACGTCACCACGTCACTTGCGACGAACACACAACACTTGCGAACCTACATCACTTGCGAGTCACACGTCATTTATGAATTTCACCTTATTATTAAATTAATAATAATAATAATAATAATAATAATAAAGAAACAGTAACACGTTTCCCTAAAAGCTTTACATTTATTGATCTTGTAAAAATAAATTAGTATTTATTATATATTATTACTGTATACATGTAAAAAAAGGAATTAAACTACCAACTATGACACCCTTCCAACAATTTCGAGAGAGGTTTCATTATTTGTTATCAAAAATGCACAAGTATTTTGTGGGTATGTTAGGCGTTAAAGAATTGCACCACCCCCTGTCTTCGATCGAGAAACATATTACTTATTCCAACTATTTTCACTTTTTGGCGATAACGGCTAACTACATAACGGGCAACATGTTCAAATCGGAAGATGTGGAGTCAAGAAAGTTTTCTACATTTTTCATGAAACACCTTCGTACCGATTTAAAAAATACCATTACAGCCTTGGTCCAATACCAATACACTTTCACGGGCGGTGAAGAGTTGGTCAAAGAAACATTTGCAGATATAGAAAAGTGGATTACGTGTGCATTGTACGAGGAGGTCCATATATATTGACGTATTTTGCAAGACAAACTGTTCGTCACCATACACGTTGAAGGCAAAAAGACCATTCCTCCCACAGAAATGGAGGATGCTAAACTATTATTTATCTTCGGGCCCTTGTTCGACAAACACAGCTGGCCAACGAGTTATTGGATCGATTTCATCTATCGGTTATTCTACATATCTGTACCAGACAAAAATAACATTTATTTAATGGGAAAGTATGATTACAACGAAGAAATTGCGTCAAAATGTAACAACTGTCCTACGAGTGCTATTATAAAGCTATTCAATGATATTTATGACATAGTCACTCATCACGAGGTAACTGAAAACTAACAAATCGTTTGACAGGACCAAAGGTGTGAACTTCACAACAGACTAGTATGATATTTTTTTTCAACATCAGTATATATTTTAAAATGCACCAGTGTAATACATACAGTCGTATTTGGGCACCACTTTTTTGTCATTAACGTGAAAACAACAGCGTTATTGCAAGTTTATGTGTAGTAGAATGAAGCGGCCACTTTGTCAAAAAAATTCATCTTTAAAATTTCTATTCTACGATTTGGAGAATAAGTAATCAGGTAGAGACGTAGGGAAAGGGTGTGTTGGAGACAATGCCTGCTAGAAGGCTGAGATGAATCTCTATTAGCTGGCCCTCGTGTAGGATATTGTCTGCAGTACACCCTTTCCCTACCTCTCTACCTGATGACTTATTCTCTGAACAGTAGAATAGAAATTTTAAAGATGATTTTTCTTTTTCAAAATGGCCGCTTCATTCTATTACACGTAAACTTGCAACAATCACGTTACGACAAAAGTGTATAGGACCCCAAATATGGCTGAATGTATTGCACTAAATTCACTAAATTTATGGGCATTTCAGGGTGTATATTTTTTTCTTTTAATTTTTAAAACTTGATTGGATTTCGACCAAGCTTTTATTTTAATTTTTTTATTTTGCATTTTGTAATTGAAAAATATCTATTTATGAAATTTAGTTTACAAAATGCAGTTTTTAAGGTTAATGTTGGCACCCACATTTTGGCATATTAATGGAACTGCCATTAGCTTAATAGGCCCTAAATGCGAGTGCCTAACATTCAGCAGAATGGAGCACAAGTTACTCATAAATTGTGGTAGCCTACCATTTGTTCACATTGCCTTTCTAAACTTTATTGAAAATAAAAAAGAAATATCCATCACAGTAGTATTTTGCCTGACAACTGAATGGTAAGGAGGACTAGAAGCTTGAGATTTGGACCATAGGAAAGCTGGCAGAACCACCTTTGATATACTGAAACATAAAACCCACTAACAAGAAGTGAAAATTTGGTGAGTTTGATTAGGGCTCCCAATCCAATGCTGGTAGGTTTTTGTCATCATGAAAACCAATTTGTCAATAAAGTTATTTGTTAGTCATGAAAAACCAAAAATGGCAAATGAATGGCAAATGAATGGCAAATAAACGGTTCAGTATAGTCTTATTTGATAGCATCAGTGTCTGTGCTACCAAATGCCCTTCAACCTCAACACCCCCTCCCTCCCCCCCATCCACTCATAGCTATAGGCTGCTATAGTTTTTTGTACAACATCCCAAGTTTTAATCCTGATACCTTCGACTACGTGTCACAGACAAAAAAAGCCTTATCTGCAGACAAATCAACGCACTTTCTACCAGCATACCATATTACGATTCCGAATTGGAAGCTTTTTAACAAACTTTTAAGACTATTTATAATACGTAAACACATTATAGGCCTACTGCGCGTGTTCAACAAGAAGGAAATCGGTCCAAATTTCCGCTAATTTTCGACAGTTTGCGTGGAGGAGGATGAAATACATCTCCCACCTGTCTTCTTCAGGTGCAATTTTGAGGTTTTACTGCAACTTTGACTCACACCATTCCGTTTGTTTACATTCAAACCACGGTCGGCCGTGGCCTTTCGATGTTGGTTAGGCCATGGCCTACGTTGTTAGTTGAGCCGTTTTACATTCGGTTGCAAGGCTGGTGTGAAGGTCGGCTCTATTGGATTGAAGGTGTCGAAGGCGCCTGGATATTCATGAAGTCGTAGTTATGTCTCCTATACAGGCACACCAGAGAGAGAGAGAGAGAGAGAGAGAGAACTATAATCTCATGAATCCAGGTACCTTCCACACCAGCGATCCAATACATTGTAAGAGCCGACCTCCACACCAGCATTGCAACCAAATGGAAACCGCCCCACCAATAACGAAGGCCATGGCCACAGCCCGACCAACATCAAAGACCAAGGCCACTCTGCCTGACCAACATTGAAAGCCACGGCCGCAGCCGCCGCTGTTTTAAATGTAGACAAAAAGGACTGATGCGAGTCAAAGCAGCAGTAAAACCTCAAAATAATAAGAAGACTGTTCGGAGACTTATTTCATCCTCCTCCACACAAACTGTTGAAAATTTGCGGAAATTTGGACAGATTTCCTTCTTCTTGTAAGATTATTTGGTGCTTCGACTTTGTGTTTAGGTTGTTTAGTTGTTGTTATCGAATTTGCCTGTAATAAAGAGTAACCTTTCTCGTGTAAAATTTCCGTTTACCACTTTATGTCATTGCTACACCTTTTAGTTCACAACGTGTTTCGTGGCAGAGATTTCTCTCCTATCACTCCAGCCTCTTGCTCTGTCTATAGAGCCATGCTATGAGTACTTCTCTGCTGGATACCTGCTGCCACCATGTGACATCATCACAAGCAACAACGTGGTAGTAACAACGTGGTAGTAATGTTTTTGCAGTGCGGCGAGAAATACTTTTTAAAAATAATTTTAAAAAAATTTAAAACTCACTGTCGAATTGCAGTGAAATATAAATCGGTCAGTAGCAAAAGCCTTTTGGTTCTTGTTAAGACTCGGTAGCCAAAAACTAGGAAAGATTGCAATGATGGTATCTTAGAGGCAACTGATACGAGAACTTTGTGTGTTAAAATGGGACCCCTGTGGTGTATAAGTCAACAAGAAAGTACGTGAAAACTGCCCTTGACACCAGTTGTCGGAAAAAAAAATTTGTCTGCAGCTAATCTGTTTTTATCATATGGTTACCCACATGTTTATTGGTTTTTATGAAATAACTTTTCAGTGCTTTTATTTATCCTATTGATCTGAGTACTCCACCAATGGAATGGTCTCGTCGAGACGATTAAAATGGTGTAGTGAAATGGCAAAGTGGTCAAAAATTGACAAAGCGGCATAAAAACTGATTTCTTCAAGGTTATATTTTCATAGTAAACGGAGTGAAGTTTTCAGACTGTTCATTGAGCCGAACTGCTTTGAATTTGCTAAATAATATGTTGGAAAAAAAAAGCTACGTTTTCAAACATTGGCAACCTTTGAGTTTGGCACATTTTCGACGAACAAATATGAAAAAGTCACTCGTGTTTGTCTGGTTCAAGCCATTGATATCAATAGTTCTTGAGTATCTACAACGTCATTATTCTTCCTACTCTGATTATTAGCTCGGAGGGCTCGTCTGAGGATCGACGCTGTGAATTCAAATTTGTGTAATAATCAGACTAGCAACAATGATGATGAAATAAAACTCAAGAACTAAGCTAGTGGTGTTAATGGTCTGAAGACAAACGCGCAAGTGACTTTCTTGAATTTGTTCATTGGAATTTTGCCAGTATTCGAATAAACCCTATTTAGCTTAGCCTTCTATTATTTGTCCTATTTTTGTGCTCCGTTTCACTTTGAATCCAAATTCAACCATCAAATCCTTCATTAAAAAACTGTACTGAAATCTCGCTAAATTGGACTTTCATCACAACAAATTGAATCAAAAAATGTCCTTGATTACCATCAATAGGCTACACTTGGTTGATAGCTGTTTTCTGCTGCTGTGCTAAGTGCAGTAAGAACTTGTTGGGGGGGGGATATATAGCCTACTTTTCCCCAAATGCCCGCAATGCTCCAAAAAAGAGATGCTGTGTGCACGACTGCTTTTTGGTCAGTGCCTTCGACTGCCACGAATGCATGGCCAAAGAAAAAAGACTAACCAGTGCTTTTGAACGCCGACCGGGGTCATTATGTTTTCACTTTGTAAAACATATCAGTAAATAAACTCACAAGTTCAGCTTTTACCAAACAGTTTCTCGTCACACAAGGTTAGCAGATTCATGGAGGGCCAGTGCGACTCGATTGCAAATAGTTTAATTACAAGCTGCCGTTGTCAGCCTCTTTTGTTTCGACAACTGGTGGCGGTCCACAACTTGCACCAATGTCGGTCGCCACTCGCCAAATGGAAAATTAACAGTTGGTGACGTGGTTTTTAAGGGCTCTCCAACCAAGTGAGCAATATTGTTGCTAGCCACTTAACTGAGTGGCGAGTTAGATTAATGCAAAAAAAATATTTAAGCATTAAGTAGCACCACAACTATTAAAATTGTTTCCACATGGTGAGGAGGCAATGGAGCGCATTTTGATGTCTACCGGCCAACTGGCGAGTGCCACACAATTTGAATGCGTGATCGTACAAATTTTTAACTACAATGAAATTTGTTTCAGCATTTCCAGCAACGTGGCATGGCACACGTTCGGATCATATGGCATAAATAAAGCGTGCCGAGCAGTGCAAGCCTGTGCCATTCAGGGCTGGCCGCTTAGCGGCCGTCGTGACTCGCTTGCATGCCAGGGTTGGGCGCCGGACAGTGGCAAAAGCAAGGTTTTTACTGGCTAAAATGGCAAAAACCAGTAAGCTGCTTCACAAACTTAGTTTAACAGTAAAATATATTCTTCTCACAACATCCAAGCAAATTTTCGACAGTCAATTGCATAGATTTTGCAAGAAGAATATCTTTTACTGTGAAAATAAACGTATGAAAGGTAAACACAAAGTGAATAAGAATCGGTATCCCCCCCCCACCCCGCATACAGTTCTGTTATTAACTCACAAACGTAAGCCTGAAAGGGGCCATCAAATACAGTTGTACAGCAATGCCGTGGTTGCCGTGAGCTTTCACGTGTCTGTTGTCGTAGTGTAACCATAATTGCTGGAAGTAGTCGTGAATGCTGATGTGTATTCCACCTTGAGAAATATCGTGGTGAACCTTTTTATAGAGAAACTAGCGGAGTCGCTCGCTTTGCTCGCTCATTCCGCGTCGTCTCGCTACGCTCGAGGAGATTTCTTGCTGCAACGCTTATGATACAAACAGACCTTTCACATAAAAAACGATCAAGCAAATTTTAAGAGTGTAGTATGCGATATCGGTTATCTCGAGAGAATGTCAATATTAATTATTTACGTCCAAGGAGGCAAGCAAAAAGATGAAGCAATTTTTCAGGAAAGCGCTGTTTCTGATGACAAACGCTGATTTTCGTTCGCTTCGCTCACTCAATCAGCGCTAACATTTCCTCAGAATGGGTTTTCAGAGCTTCAGAAACACGAATGTTTGTGTGCTTCAGAATCCAAGAAAATGACGCCCTTTTAAAACCAGGTCTATGGGTCTGTTTTTTCCATGCATCAAGTCAGTTGATAAACATTCAGGTCTACCCACCCTTCCATCCATCCTTCCTTCCTTCCACCATCCATCCTTTTTTCCATCGTTTCATCCTTCCTTTCTACCTTCCACCCATCCCCCTTCTATCCATCCATCCTTCCTTCTATCTATCCATCCATCCAACCTACCTTCCTTCCTTCCATCC
>JAHWFP010169646.1:14085-28622 GCA_023313725.1 Lithobius niger
TTGTTTTGATTTTTCCATGCATCAATTCATCAATTCATTGGTTAATACAAAACCAATTTTAAGATGTATATGTGGTGTGTTGCAAAATACGTCCTCCTTAGACGCCCATCCTCGCTGCGCTCGAGGAGATTTCTTGCTGCAACACTTATGATACAGACAGACCTTCCACATAAAAAACGATCAAGCAAATTATATCAGTGTAGTATGCGTTATCAGTTATCTCGAGAGAAGGTCAATATTATTATTCAAGGAGTCAAGTAAAAAGTTAAGATCGAGCAATTTATCAGAAAAGAGCTGTTTCTGATGACGAACGGTGATTTTCGTTCGCTTCGCTCACTCAATGAGCGCAAACATTTCCTCAGAAACGTGACTGAATCGATGTAACCACCAAGAACCACACACCACTTGTAAGTTGTGTTAGTATACACTTTATATGGGTTTGCTTGTTTTACTTATTTTAAGAATATTATTCTTTACTTCCTGCTCAGTAAAGATTTTTCCATGGGTGTCTTATGACTTCGCTTTCTGGTGTTCTCTAACTTGGAGAAACGTCAGATGTAATCCCCTACATAGGTGAGAAATGAAAGTTGATAGAGCAAAGCGAAACACACATTAAAAAGGTTTAGTTTATGTGAAAATCGCTCGCTTTGCTCGTTCAATCCACGCAACTCCGTGCTTCAGAAACACGAATGTTTGACATCGTTTTAAAACCAAATCTATTGGTTTGATTTTTCCATGCATCAAGTCAGTTAATATAAAACCAATTTTAAGACCTGTATGTGGTGTGTTGCAAAATGCGTTGTCCTTTTAGGTTATTTTTTCGGCTCATTTGGCTGCGTCTCGCTGCGCTCCAGATCATGCCTCTTTGCTCGAGAAGATTTTCATGAACAAACTATGACGTCATGAACAAACATGAAGAGGGTTAAAAAAAAAACTTTGACGTTATTTTTTCAAGTTCATTCGCATATTTGAGGGTGATAATATCAAGTTACAGTGATGAAAATAGGCCTATTAAAAGCGAAATTTAATTATCTTTCGTTTGGTCCTACTCCCATCTTTGTAGGTGCTTTGGTTCCAGAGGAGTAGAGGTACAAACACGCACGCATGCACATCGTACGTTTTTAATTATGTAGATATTGGTAAAAATGTCCTATTTCAAATGTTTTGTGTACTTTAAAATGTATATATTAATAAAAGAATAGTATTTTTCCCTAGGATTGATATCTAAAAAAAAAGAAGAAAGATTTCAAAGTTACATTGGGAAATAAAAAAAAATGGAAACAGAAATGGAATTTACAACGGAAGATCTAGAACAGAGCGAGGCCGAATGTACCTACTTGCCTGCCCCGCCAGTAACTTACCTACTCACCAGCCCCGTGATGGGAAAGACGATTGTTGACATACTAAATTGTTTGAAAGAAAATAATTTCTTCACTTTTTATGACGAAACAGTAACGCCTCCACACGTGACCAAATCGCGCGGCAGTAAATATTACCTATCTCCCGATAGTCGTACAATTTACAACAAAGAATTCAGAAAAGTCTTGGTTGTTGGTGTCGACATGTCTGTGAAATATGTGCCGAATCTGTTGATTGGATTCACGACTGCCATATTGAAACTGATGGGTTCTCGGATCCCGCCGAAATATATTTACCAGCTACTCGCCATAGATAAAAACGGTCTGTCTTTCGGAAAATCCGATGTCGTATTATCACTCTCTCGTGATGTTAAAGGGGGTATAAAACTGAGTGAAAGCGAATGGGCAGAGTACGTGACACCTACAAAACAGGAAGAGTATTGTAATTTAGTTCGACAGATGTGGGATACCGTACCGACGGATTTTCCCTCCAACCTGGTACCATCTATTCCAAGTGTGATACTGGACGTTTTCAAAAGATTCTGTAACATCGAAAACGACGGCGATATTTTCGTTGCACAAAATCAATCTCTAGTAGAAAGCATGGAAGCGAGAATGGGGAGTTGCAACGTCAGTGATGATTTGAAGAAGTTCTTGGTGGAACACATCGACCCTTCGAAGGAAGCAGTTGACGAAAAAAAAGTGTATAAATATTCAATAATGAGTATATTAAATAACTGGAAAGAAATAAAACACGCGTGAGACCACAGGCCCTTTTTCATTCAACTATAAAACTTTTACACGGCGAACTTTTACCCCGACTTCAAACAACCAAAACAGAGCATATTACATCCAAGGGATGGAGCAGATAATCACTTCGCTCACGTCGATGAATCCACAAAACGCAAAAGACTATTTTTGGTACATAACAAATACGGAAAGCGTTTTAGTACTCTTGGATACAACTCTGGATGATGTGAAGTGTGAAATACTAAAGCTTCCAATGACACTGCTGTGCAGTACATGATTCATAATTGCGATAAAGCACCCATGTCTCCCCAGGAAAGGCTAGTTTTCACGAGACTACAAGACATGGTAGAAGAAACTCAAAACTTTTGGTTCAGACAAATTTTGATTGGGATGTAATAAATTCATCCCTTCAGAAAGAAGGCACATCACGAACCCTGTATGAGTTAAGTAAGGGATTGTTTCTGGGAGGTATTACAAAACACAGACTATTGTTTTATTTCTACGTAGTCGAGTACATCTCCCGATTCATCATAGATAACAGTGGCGAGAAAGAGATTTCGGAAATTTTTTTGACAGATGCTTTTAATTTCGTTAACCGTTACTTGGAAAAATCTGCCTTTATTCCACCATCGGCTAAAAACTGCTTCTTTATTGCCATACTCGACCAGAAACGTAGGGGCTGTATCGTTTCATAAATGTCGGCCGGTAAGCTAGACATCGAATTGTTAAAAGATTGAATGTTGACGATAAATGCGTATTACATCATCACGATGTGGATAAATCACAAATAAACTGGGGAGGACTACAATCAGTATTTCGGTAATCAGTGAGTTAGTATGAATTGTTCATAAGGGAACTAAATAAGTTCCCCTATATTTTATAAAAGAACCGAATAAGAGGGGCGGAATATATTATTTCTAAAACTCTACAAATAAGGACCACGTAAATAAATAAATAAAAAGCGGAGGAGGGGGAGGGGAAACGTACATTACACCAAGGATGGAGTGGGAAATCGCTTCGCTCTCGTCGTCGTATCTTCAAAGTCCAAGAGACTATGTTTGCCGTATATCACAGTCAGAATACGTTTTAGTACTCGTGGATAGAACTCTGGATTACTGGAAATACGAGATACTAAAGCTTCCAATGCAGACTGCTCTACAGTGCATGATTTATAATAATTTCGTTAAATCGACCATGTCACCCTAGGAAAGGCTAGTTTTCACGAGACTACAAGACATGGTGGAAGACATGGATTTATTAAGTTCATCTCTTCAGAAAAAAGGAACATCACGAACCCTTTACAAGTTAAGTGAAGGATTGTTTCGGGGAGGTATTACAAAACACAGACTGTTGTTTTATTTCTACATCATCGAATACATTTCACGAACCATCATCGTTAACAGTGGGGAGACAGACCGAATGAAATTTTTGACCGATGCTTTTAATTGCATTCATCGTTACTTGGAAAAATCTCCCTTTAGAACAACGGCTCAAAACTACCTACCAGTGGGGATACAATTTCGAAGTAATTTTTGGTCGATGTGTAATGGTTAATTAGAAAATAAAAATAAAATGAACTGATATTATAAAACATCGTGATAATTTGACAATAAGCCACGAACACTGGTTAATTAGGCGGTGAGATATAAATGAGGGGTTTAGCCATGCACTATCACACTACCAAGATGGATTCCACCACAGACAGATGCAAATCTCTGGCTGATCTCATGAAGAGAAAGGAAGAAATTGTTCGTGTAGCTCATAGGAAGAAGATTTACGGTGATATTCCATTAGAGGTGAAGAGGATGGAATGGACCCTAACCCCACCCCCAAGAATGAAGTCATTCGAGAACACGAGCTATTTAGTTGCCGATTAACCGTCGAAGACTAGAAACTTGTTCACGTGGGTTATGTGACTGTATAATTGTTATTGTTGGTGGTTTTTTTTTTTGTATTCTTGATTCAAAAGCATTAGTAAAACAATGGACAGAAAATAAAAGATTCTAGGCTAGTAGGTGATTAATTTATTGACCTAACAAATGATGACTGTAAAACAATGGAAATGTTTGCCGACTTTCACACCCACTCCCCCCAAGAGAATATTTGGTCCCAGGTCGAAGGACCACTTCCCCCCCCCCCCCGAAAAGGTAGACATGATAACTAAAAAACGTTTACTCTGATGAAAAATACCGGCTTAAAAAAATAAAATAAAAAAGAGTTTTTAAATCCATCGGGCTTCTTTTATAGATAGAGTGAGGACATGGACCCCGTCGTCAAATATTTTGTGGAAAAACCGAAAAGACTGGCACGTAACAGCATGACGTCGGTGATCGTTTTGACGTGCATACTTCCAGAACACCAGGCTGTCGATCGCCAAAGAAGATTGGGAATTGCCGAATGCTTTAGCACGATACTCTACCATTACCCACTCTGCAACCATTGATGCGCAAGTTCTAGCCACGTCCGAGGGCCGGATCTCTTGCTCCGGTCTCGGAGTAGGCGACGTCAACTATACCAACGAAGGGATCGAACTGTGCAGGGTATTGGTCTGCGGTTCCGAAGGGTCGTGCAGTTTCAGTGACGCCTTCACTGTCGAAAACGCCGAGGCGAGCGTGGAAGAACTGGAAGTCGGTTAAACCGTTATTTACGGTGGAAAGGCGATCGTGCAGTCCGATGGAAAATCCCTGCACTTGGAAGATATAGCCCTCGGCGACTCTCTGCTGACCATCGAAGGTGGCGCGCTGAGATTAGACACTTCGCCCGACGAGTTTGTGACGTGCGAAAATATGGAGTCCACGGCACTGCCCGTTTTTCGGGAATTTAACGACCCCCCCCTGGTGTCCAGTAATCTATTCCTCGACGGAAAATTGCTAGCTGTTGCCAAGCCCTTCTCTCTGCTCTACGCCGACGAAGCCAACAGGATAACGTACCTGGAAACCCCCGAAACTCGCGACAATGCATTTTACGTACTGACCGCCACTAGAGACGGTGTCTCGTGGCACGCCTTCCCGAAATTCTACTAATTGAACGTTGGGCAGAGCGAACACGTCTTACTCCGAACGGTGGATGGAAACTACACTTGGCAACCCCGAACTTTCGCCCACTTCGGCAACCTGATTTTCAAAGACACCGCAAAACTCCCTCTGGACGCCCTGGTGGCTTTCGACAAGAATTACAAGGCGGTGAGAAACGTGACGATTCCGCGCTTGGACGAGATTCCGTTCCACGCTTTCCTGTACGTCGCCAGACTGAAGGACGGGCATTTGAGTCTGGCGCCAAGAATGATACCTCCCTTGGATGGGTCTTTCGGCATATTGATTCACGATGGCCAGCAATTCCACATTGGGAAACACACGACTGCCTCGGACGCGCTATTCTCCGGTGCCAGGGAGCACCTGATTCTAGGCAAGGACGGAAAACTGACGGGGTGCAGTCGAGTTCTGAAAAACGACGCGGACTTGGAGCACAACCGACTCTGTAACGTGGGCAGACCCCAGAACGCAAACGATCTCGTGACGGTGGTTTCCGTGAAAGCCGCCTACATGTACAGGACGGAGGGTGGCGAGTTCGATGCCAGGGACCATTGCATAGCTTACTTACCCACGCCGAAGGACGAACACGACCTCATTCCGGTCTGGCATTTTCGAAGAGGCGTGGTCATTTCTAGAAAAACGGCCGACGACGTATTTTTGGCGTCTAACTCGAGGATCGTAAATCTAGCCCCACCAAATCTGAGCGAAGACATCGCCACCAAAAAGTACGTGGACGACCAGTTGCAGACCTTGTGGGTACAATTTATTCTCAACGATAAGGCGCACAGTGCAGCCAACAACACTTTTCAGTGCGGTTACAACCAATCCGAGTATAAATTCGGTGCCATCAACGTCGAGTTGATGAGAGTTCAAGCGTCCGTAACCGGCACGTTGAAGGACGAACCCACGAAGGTAACCGTACACCTGGAGAACGCCTCCGGTTCGAAATCAGTGACCTTAGACTTCCCGCACCACAAAAACACCGCTTTCGTGGATCCCGCGTGGGAAATCCTAGAAGCCAGTACCCTAAAGGTCCGGCTCGACAGTAATTTCGTGGAAAACAGGACTTACTTCGTGGACTGCCTGTGTCTGCTACGATGACCGACCATTGGCAGACTAGGGTGAAAAAAACGTGCTGTTGTACGGATCTAGGCACTGGAAGTGTTTCTGCCAAATGGAAAAAGAAGCCCGAGCCCGTTACTGCGACGTGACTCCGGGCGATGGGTTGAATTACACCATGAACAAGCGTCTGTGTGGGCAGTTTGCTCAGTTTGGACAGTCAACACAAAACCTCGCAGTTGCACCACGGTAGGGAAGAAACTTTTCTTCGCCAGTACGTGTACACTTTCGAACTTCCCCTCAACCGGAAGGAGTCCAAGTTTTTAGACAAGGACCTGTTGAATTACACAGTGCTGGAAGACATTTTGGACCTGCGCAAGTGTAGGGCGTTCGTGATTCTCGTAACACTCCGATCGCCGAGGCGGTACTACGTGTGTAGACTGAAGACTTGGCCCCAGGCTGTCAGACTCTACTGTGGCGGTTTCGAAAACTTGTATTTTTGCACCGACTGAAAGGATTCACCCAGCTGTTGGGACACCTGGCCGGCGCCATTAATTTCAGTAACATCCTCACCGAATTAGAGAATTGCCACGCCAATACGAATCTGACCATCGTTCTGCTCAACTGTTACTTTTTGAACGAATGGGCTCCTCCCGCGGCCATCAACAGGTATGAATTAATGAATCGCCGCTCCTTCCTGTCGCAAGTCGCCTTCGAAAAAACCCAGAAAGTTTTAAAAAAAGCTAAAGCTTCGGGCCTAAAAGATGACTTGACAGAAAACTACGCCCGGATAACCATGCAGACAGACCCTTTAATTGGCACTAATTTCAGTGGGTTTCAACTCCTTACCGATCGATCGCCTAAAAATTGCTTCCACTCTGCTGTAAACGAGTTGGAATTAGTTTAATTATTAAAAGTAAATGTGGAAGGCAATCTTTAAAATGTTTAAATGTTACTACAGTAAAACACTCATTTTTTTTAGAAAATATTCATTCATTTTCTTTTAGCAAAGAAATAAACGTTGAGCTTAACACTAAAACTGAGCCAAGAAACAAATTTTCACTATTATTATATTATTTAGTATATAATAATTATAAGATATTAATAAGAAATATTAATTATTAGAAAACAAAAACGAACTCGTTTGATACTTAAGGTAAGGTTTAACTGGTCCAAAGTCAAAACAGCAAAGGAACACAAATAAACTTTCCTGTAAGGTTTCAGATACTGCAGTGTTGCTGTACTGTTTAGTCCACGTGAAACCTTACTGCTGTATCCAAGTGTTTTTGCCTTTTTTTACTTTTGCAGATGGTAGATCAGCTAATGATTGGTGCATTCTATTTGGCTAAACGAATGCACTGGAAGCTGTCTAAAAACTAATCGTCTTAGTGTGTTCGTGCGAGTCCTTTAAAACCTGGAAATGTCAGGGAAGTAATAATGATATTCCTTGCTGTAAAATTACTTTAAAATCTTGAGAAATGATATAATTATGTATTTTCAGTAGGGTAAAGTAGACGAGATGACTAAAAACACTGACTAAATAATACCAAGAAAGTAGTCGAGTGTGTAGCCTTACATTATTCTTCCTTTGTTAGGCATGAAAAGTTTTGAAATTTTGGCTTTGGCTTAATGGTTGGATACAGCAGTAAGGTTTCACGTGGACTAAACAGTACAGCAACACTGCAGTATCTGAAACCTTACAGGAAAGTTTATTTGTGTTCCTTTGCTGTTTTGGCTTTGGACCAGTTAAACCTTACCTTAAGCATCAAATGAGTTCGTTTTTGTTTTCTAATTCGTGCTACTTTGGCGTACCATGCAGTTCAGATTAGCTTGTTTTAATGTTTTGCACATTTATCAATTGCGATTGCTCA
The DNA here is from genome assembly GCA_023313725.1 of Lithobius niger. Classification (NCBI taxonomy): domain Eukaryota; kingdom Metazoa; phylum Arthropoda; class Chilopoda; order Lithobiomorpha; family Lithobiidae; genus Lithobius; species Lithobius niger. The sequence goes on from JAHWFP010169646.1 coordinate 22,156, forward strand.
AACCAATGGAAACCAATTCTTTAATAGTCAGTCTTCACCTTGCGGCTGGCGTTTGGTTTTTGGCATTGTTGAATAATAACAATGTTTAAAACAATGTAAAACAATCAATCTGGTCGTTTAGAGCTCCCTAACCCTTGAATCACTTGACCAATTAGAAAAGGCCATATGGAAAGGGCACATCTACAGAGCAATACCTGTAAAATGAGCTAAGAACCAGCTTTGTAGGATAAATAGTTTGATCTGTAGAGAGCGTAGCAGAAAAATGTCTTGCCAACAACCCAAACAACAAGCCAAAAATGAAAATCACGATTCCAGCTCAAGTCCCGATCTCCGATGTGTCAAATCAGAAATTAATATTCACCAAGTCCAATAAAGCTTGTATACTACATTTGAGTGGAATTTATTGAGAGAAATTAAGCTTCCAAATTTCAGCTTTAACATGGGAGACCGAGGTCAAACCTTACAGTAAAGGCTACCGCCTTTACTAATACCTGGTGAGATTGTTCAAAATGCAACGATTCATTCCACACCTGATAAAGTTATTTTTATTTGGTGTGACTTTTTTTTTTCGTTAACTAGGGGACGATTAGCCTAGTTGGATTAAACTTCTGCTGCATTCTCCTGCGGGACCCAGACTTAAACCATGTTTAAACTTAGTTGTTCACTTAAAAACAAATTTGCCAAAATCAATTCAAACCTAATCCGGGGATATCGTCAATTCCAAATACAACAACACTGTTCACGTTGTGAACTTGTACTACAGTTCCAGGGGGGCCGAATCTGGGGTAACGTAATTTAATTTTTATCTGTTTGGTAACATAATTTAATTTTTTTTAATATTTAAATTTTATTTAATTTATTTCAATATAGTTCATATCATTGATTTGTGAGGCCACCAAACCATTCGCAAGTTGGTGGCCTCTTCGAAGTGAACACGGTTTCTTTGGCGACGTAATTTCGATTTGTCGTGACGCACTAGTATGTGCCTAGATAGTATACATGGCAGTGTACACGTTCCCATTGTTAGCGGCCAATGCCGACAATACCAACAATGGTTATAACAATATTTTCTTCTCACCCACGCCATTCCCGTCACACCACCAGGTTTCAAAGCAGAAAAAGGTATTCAGTCCGTACTGTACTGCAGTCGTAAGTGTCTCTTTTCACGCCTAGAAGTGTTCCCAGTGTCTCGGTATCGGGGAGGTGGGGGAGCGGCATGGGTTTCGATTTTAACACAATTTAAGCTTTTTCTCTACCGCATTATTGTTTTTTGCCCAAGTAGCTGAAAAGTGCCCAAGTCTGCTTCAGGATATTAGGCACTAACTCGCCGCGCTACAATGGTTTACGTCTTCGACAACTGAAGGACAATTAAGAGGGACAATTTAGCTGGAAAAATCCATGTGAAAATTCCACGATCTTTGACACACCAAAAAGATTTTCATTTAACTATCGAACTTTTACTCGGAGAGTGGCAAAAGAGCTTCCTGGTTGCAACCGTGACTTCAAACAACCAAAAAAATTGGCAGGAATCTTTTATTTTGGGTCGGTCGGTAATTAGCATGCAATCCATGTCGAGACATCATATTGAAGGCAAGTTCTACGGCTTGGGAGTTTTTTTTATGACCAGCTAGACAGTGGTGTCAGTGGGAGGAGTTTTAAGATGTATTGATTACTATTCTTTTGTTTAAGATTTTGTCGCACGCGCACGCGCGCGTGTGTGTGTGTGTGTGTTGGGGGGGAGGGACTAGTAACTCCTAAAAAGTTAAATCTAGGGATCACATTTTATGCTAATTACTCATCTCCCCAAAACAAAACTTGTCAAGGACTTATCAAGGTCTTTTTGGCTGTTTGAAAGTCGTGGTATCAATGCCAAACTCTTTGTTGTCTGCACTTTTTATTCAGTTTGATACAGCCCCGTTATGCTTGTATCTTGGTGGTGGTAAATTTTGGACTCTTGTTATCTAGTAAATTTCGACTCCGTTACTGGTAAAGAAGGAAAAAGTAGTGTTATCATTAGATTACTGTTTCTAACGACACCTTCATTTTTAAACAGTTGTTTAAACTCATTTTAAACGTTTCTAGTTTTTTATTTTAAACTTCGAACTATCAGTCGGGATTAAACTTGGCAGTCTGGTTGTACGATATCACTACCTTCAAAGGCCCGTTGAAAAACCAACCAGCTTCTCTTATACCATTTTTTGGTTTCGGTCAGATTACGGAGTTTTTATTTCTTTCTTTTATCAAAACAAAAATCAATTGTAGTTTTTCGAAATGTGTAAAACAGAAAAAGGTTGGTTTTGGAGTCAGTGACGTCATTGAAACGGGAAAACTTGCCGCCACTGTCAATCCTCTCGGAAATGAAACGAAAAATTTGAAGATTTGCCGCCAGAGTACTGCAAACCACCTAATGATCACTTCAAATCAAGTTTGGGTACCAACGCAAAAAAAAAAGAAACCTTTGGGACTATGCATAATTTTAAACCCATATCTCACTTGAGAGCAGCGTCTCGGCCAGATACTGCACGGCCGGTTCCCCACTTGAAGTACTGAATGCTTGAAAAAAACGTCGGTTTAACTAATGGAACATGGATTTTTTACGAAATCGGAGCAATGTTTTCTTTTCAAGAATGTTATCTTCCCACCAATCCCTAACCCACCCGAAAAAAAAATCCGACAATTTCACTTTTTCAAAATACCTAGACGATTTGTAGAATACTTGATACGGGATTGTAGAATACTTTTCCTCGCATTGCTCGCGTTTTCTCACACTCACTGGTTTTAGATTGTATCTTATTTCATTGCCTACAGCGCAGGTCTTTGTGTCGATGTAAGATTGTATATCGGTGCATAAATCGACGACCGGGAAATCTTTATGGCACAATTCTCGCGTCGTTACCAAGCCAAAGCCTTCAATCCAGGTCACATTTGGTTCTAGTGTTCTCAGTTTCTTGCCACTTTCCCGATCGACGATTACGGAGGGAACGCACATGAAGGCAACGTGAAGTCCCACCGCAGATTCGGGAACTCGAAATATTTTGTCACCCAGTGTTTTTAAGAAGTATCGTTGCAGGGATTCTTTTTGACCGTGCATGAAATTTCTCATGCCGTTTGTTGCCACGAGCGCCAAATCGTTGTAATTTCTAATTGACCGCTGATCTGCGATTGGAATTTTTTCGAACTCGCCAACGACCTCTGTTTTCACGTAGGCACTTTCGTCACTGAAGATGGGTTCGACGACGGGAATGGCTTTTCTGTGAGGCGTTTTGACCCGAACGCTGTTCCTTTCTTTAAGGACCACCCTTTGTCCCTTACTTACTTAGTGGCTCTTGCCCGATCGCAGAGTCAACAGATTTCCAAACAGAAAGGCATCGCTCTGGTAGGCGATCGCCGGATAGCTTTGATTTATGGCATGGTGCACATTGGAGTACCCAATATCCGTAAACGCATCCGTGTTTTTCATGTACGGTGTTTGGATACTGTCGTTGTCGCAGACGTATCTTTCATGGAGGATCTTGAAGTACAAGTACAAGTAAGGATTGAGAATGTATTTGTCGTTCATGTGCTTGTAGTAGACCGAGTCCGTTAAAAATAGTTCTTCCGGTTTCGACAGGATCACCTCGAGGAACACCTGACCGACAGGCAGCGCCAAAGTATTCTTAGGAAACGCGATGGTTTTAGGTGTCACGTTATCCGCGATCTTGTAAGCCCTAAGAAACGGCCCTTCCTCGTTTCCAGTTAGAAGTTTGCGTCTTGCGGTAAAAGTAACATTGCAAGTTGTTGGATGTCTTCGAAACGTCCTCCAAAATTCCGAATTTTGACAAAAAACATGCACTGCAGAGAGGCAGTAGCATTCGGCTGTTTTCCTTCGAGTCTTTGTATAAACGTCCAAAATTGTCAGGATCCGCAAGCTTCAAGGCGTGGCTGGAAGAACAGCATTCGTTCGGTGTAATGTAAGAATTTAAGGGGAGCTGAGTTGTTATGGATATGGGAGGAATTATTGGCAGATTTGGGGATATTTTCAGTTGTTTAGGTGTCGTGATTTGGCTGGTATTTTTCCTTTTAGGCATTTCTTTTTTTTTTAATTAATTTTCCTTTTGTTTTGTTTTAGAGAAACGATAAACTTTAGAAGTTTGTTTTAATATTTTATTTTACCCCCCCACCCCCAAGGTAATTTTTTCCTAAGAGAAAGTAAAAGTGAAGGATCCCATCCCCATTACTGTCCTGCGTAATACACGTCATTCGGAATTGGGCCGCAACGCACTTAACACTGTTCTTGTTTCCCTACGTGAGTAGGTGGGCTGTTGTATTGGATTTTATTCCCGAGAGTGCAAGCTTTCATTGCCATGTGCGCATCTACCGTGGTACAAGTATCCATGACCAGGAAGTCTGAATGACACAAGTCTTTCGTGCAGACCAAACCTAGCCCGTCCACAAACGTCACGTTGGGTTCTAGATATCGAAGGATCTTACCTCCATTTGCTGTTACTATGCAAGACGGAATACACAAATGTGCTAAGTGTAGGCCAATAGCGGAACGTGGAACGCTGAACGTATTCGCACCGAATTGGGCCAGGAAATAATTTAACATGCTAGCTTTACGATTGTGAACGAAATTAGAAAAGCCGCTGGCTTGGGACAGGGCTAAATCATTAAAATTTTTAATGGATTGTTTGTCTTTGACGTAAAAGTCTGCTTTGGGGTTCGTGATTTGTGTCGTCGTGTATGCGCTAGCATCCTGTAAAATGGGTTCAGGATCAATCGAATTGGCCACCGGCGTTATTTTGACGTCAACGGTTTTGTCACCGTACAGAATTATCATGTTGGCATCCCTAACGTAAATGCTCAACCCGGAACGGGGATTTACCAAGTTCCCGGATAGAAATGAGTCCATCTGGGATTTGCCCGTGTATCTGTAATGTACGGTATTAAAATCCCCCCTAAACAATTCCTCTGGCCTGAACAGTATCGTATCCAAAATTAACTGCCCAAAAGGGAGCAAAAGCGTAAATTTTTTGAAAGCTAGATTTTTTTTCGAAACTAGGTCGGCGATTTGAAAAGCCGTGAGGTAAGGCCCTTTTTCCTTATGACAATTCCCAATTCCAGTCCTGTTATAAATATAGCATTGAAGATTATTAGGTTCTTTGGAATAATTTTCTAACAACGCAAACTTGGAAAGTAAACACGCACGGCATATAGGTAACAAAGTCATACTGTTTCTAGTTAGTTCTTTATGCGAATAAAGTTTGCCAAAACCTTGAGGTTCGATATCTTTCAAAAAGTGACTCGCAGTACAACATTTGTATCCCCAAACGAGGGGGTTCACGGGCAGTGGGTTATTTGGCTACTGTTGCTGATGAGTTGTGCTGGGACCGGATATCGTGGCCGAAGCCTGTGTGTTTACCTGTGTGTTTGGTTGTTGTTTAATATTTGCCGCAGCCATTGAGTGTTTTTTTTAATTATTTTATTTCTTCCCTTCCGATCAACTCTTACTTTTTTTTTCTCTCTTTAAATTCCGACAACTTAAATACCATTATTAATTAAGGTGACTCTAGACTTGACAATTTTGCACGCACACACATGCACACTGTCAGATTCAGTATCGGCATCCTGCTTTCCAAAATCCATTCTAGGTGGCAGAACACTAGACCAGTGATTTTTTCAAAAGGTGTGGCCACGGCTCCTAATCGTATATCTGTTCGAATCTGGTTTCTCCAAATGTGTTTATTAAGCATTGTTTTAATGACAAAAAAAACACAGAGATGAGGAAGTGGTGGCGCATAGTTTTTTAATGCCACACCAGCGATTCGATAGATTTGCTGCCCTGGCTAGATATTGTTGAAAGTTCACTTCCTCAACAGTTTTCCATTACAACATCTCCAATGACGCAAAACTGCTGTTTTGTAAAATGCTGTTTTTTGTGTTAGTTTTTATTTTCTCGGTACAAGTCGGAGCCAAGACCCTGAATGGTGCCAGTGTGGAATCTGCTCAAGAATCAAGGATGCTAGCAGTTCCAGCATAAAAGCTTAGCGCGCAAGTGAAAATTGGCAAGATAATAATTAGCAACACAAAGCAAATCCACACTGCCAAATACAAAATTACAAGCAGTTTTGATTTTTTAAAGTAAGAGAATTTGAAATTTATTTAATGTATCCTACTTCAAATTCACAAAAAAAGTATAGAGGCCGACAAGTTGACCCTCCTGAATGCTCTTGGTGTCGACGGCCACTTACGGTCCGGCACTTACTTGTTGATTGTCGCCATCTTGATGGTGTTCGTCGTCGGTTCCATCTTCCGCATGACATTGCGCGTCAGTTGGGCGATAAGTCTGTCCTCCTGTCCGGTGTTTTTCAATTTTAGCAGGAGGTACAGTTGTATGACAAGATTTAGATTAGGGGTTTGAATAACGTCTCTGTAATGTGTGGTGCAGTGGCAACCCGGACCACTGCACTGTGACTGAGGTTGGCGCT
>JAHWFP010169646.1:28722-40583 GCA_023313725.1 Lithobius niger
CCCCCCCCCGACAAGTTTTATTTCTTTAATAGATTTTTTAGCTGCTTGTCGGTTTGTATATCTAGACACACGCTAGTGTTTCGCGCCAAGTTAGGCAACAATCCTCACAACAAACATCATATCATCACATCTATTCAATTGTCGAGGTTGTAAACCATTGTAGCGTGGCACCATAGCGTCAGTGTCTAATATCCTAAACCAGAGTTGGGCGTATTTCAGGTACTTGGATAAAAATAATAATCCGGTACAAAAGCTTGAATTGTGTTGAAATCAAGAGCAATGACCCACCTGACAAAAATAAACTCGTGTAGGAATGCCAGCTAAGCTGCTTTCAATGAAAAATCTGACCCTCAATAACGTTGCAAATGTGCAACTAGCTACTAGCTAGCTACTAGCTAGCTAACTAGCTACAAGTCAGCTCATCTCCATGTTAATTTCCATAGGGTGATTATTCATCAATACCGAGTGAACGGGAAGGCTTCCAGTTACGAAATTGGACGATTGGCTGCAGTACGATACGAACTGCGTACCTCTTATGGTTTGGAGCCTGGGGTGGGGGGGCGGATATAACGGGGATGGCGTGGGAGGGCACGTAAGTACGAAAATATTGTTACAACCATTGTTAGTATTGTCGGCATCGTCTCTCATTGGCCGGCCAAAGTTCGGACAATGACACGTGAATACTGACGTTCGTGCCTCGATACACACTAGTATAGCACGATGAATCTAAACAACGTTGCCAAAGAAATTGTTTTCACTTTAAATTCACGAAAAATAAAACTGTAAAAACAAAGCAAAATAAACAAAGCCAAAAACTGGTGAAGAGGCCACCAAGTTTTGAGTGGTTCGGCCCTCGAAAGGAGTGATATCAACACACGAAAACCAACGAAATAAAACAAATTACAGCCAAATTAAAACCAAACCAAAAATCTATAAAGTGGTGACTAAGTTGAGAATGGTTTGGCCTCTAGGCAAAAGGTAGTAGCAAAATGTTGAAAACCAATTTCTTGTTGACGTGGGACTTTATTATACATCTGCACGTAGTGGAGTTGAGTCTAATACACAATTAAAAAAAGGACTGATATCATATCAAAAACCAAAACTGGTAAAAGGGGGCGCCAAGTTCCGAATGGCTCGGCCCTTGAAAGGAGTTATATCAACACGCCAAAACATTTGCCAACTTAATCGCACCGAATAATACTTTGGACGTTAAATGAAAACTTGAACATTGCTACCACAAGTTGCAATGTTCTAGTTTTCATTTAACCTTCGAACTATTAAGCGGTGCGATTAACTTGGGGAATGTTTTGGTGTGTTGATATCACTCCTTTGAAGGGCCGAACCATTCGGAACTTGGCGCCCCCTTTTACCAGTTTTGGTTTTTGATATATTTTTGATATTTTTTTTTACCTGTGTGTTTGGTTGTTGTTTAATATTTGCCGCAGCCATTGAGTGTTTTTTAATTATTTTATTTCTTTCCTTCCAATCAACTCTTACTTTTTTTTCTCTTTAAATTCCGACAACCTAAATTGTCATTATTAATTAAGGTGACTTGACAATTTTGCACGCACACACACGGCCACACACGCATACTGTCACATTCAGTATCGGCTTCCTGCTTTCCAAAATCTATTCTAGGTGGTAGAACACTAGACCAGTGATTTTTCAAAAGGTATACAGTCAAGGGAAAGGATTGACTTATTAAAATTTTCTTTGTGAATTTTGTTTTTGCGTTAAGTTTTCAGTATTTCGGTTATGGAAGGTACTACTAGGCGACTTTGGATTTACAAGTGGGATGAACGTTGTGCGGGTGTCTTTTACAGTCTGAACACCGAGGGTGATCACGTAACTGGTAGAGTTAATCCGTCGGTGGAAACCAGTGCTTCAAATTGGGTACTCCTATTTTACAAGTCCGCATTCAGCATTCCACCTTACTTGAAAATACTTGAGGTGGTTCCAGACAATGCGGGCGAATGGTGGTACACACCGGAAAACGGTACGCCAGAGGATTTTGTCGATGGAAGACACGTGTGCAAAGCTGCTTAGGGACCGTTCATAAAGTATGTCACGCTATTTTGGGCCAATTTTGATCCCCTCCCTCCCCATGTCACATTTTGTCACATGTATTCATACCCCCTTAAAAATGTATGTCACAACGTTCTCAAAACCCTCCCCCCCCCCGAAATTTTTTTCTGGAAAAGTAATTTTATTGGGCCTGCACAGACCCAATTATTATTTTTCTGCCATGAAGCAAATAAAGCAAGGGGAAAAGGAAATAGCAGAAGTAACTTCCTCTTCAACTGTTAAGGTTATCTCGGGATGGAGAATAACAATTTTGCTAGGAAATACCTAAAATCTTGTCAAGTTTTTTTTACTTGTAACGCTGCCACTCACGAACTTTTATAATGAAAAGAGGCAGCATCTCAGTCGGCATTCTTTCGGGCTGTAACTACAGAAAGCAGCAACAGTACAAATCAGCCGAATCATCAGTGATTTCATTGGCCATACAGTCGCATAAGCTTTTTTTTCTTTCTAGATCCGTTTGATACTGTAGTACACCTCTACGAGGCATTGAGCCTAACGCTCCCCACAGCCAATGCTACGACGTTAGATAGTGACTTCTCTGAGTCAACACACGGAAAGCGTTGTTAGAATTAGCTAGGTCGTTCTACAGTTCAGGAGTGTACTGAGGCTTGTGTCACTGTCATTTCCACCATTTCAGATGGGAAAAATTGGTACGAGAAAACCTTCATTTCTTGCCTTTCCCAACCTAACATTCGAAATGAGAACTCCTTTGTATTCCAATTAATTTCAAGAATAGTGACAAATGACAGGTTCAAACAGAAGCAGTTTTACACCTTCATACTCCGTAGCCCATCATTTATTTTTAATACAGACAGAGTATTAAAATTCTTTCTTACACAAATAATAAAGGTGTATAAAACTGTAAAAGTGTGACGTCACATTTTTGACAACCCATCCTTCCCCATGTCACGTTTTGTCACACTGGGCTGGCCCCCTCCCTTCCCTCCGAGCGTGACGTACTTTATGAATGGTCCCTTACGTCTACTTCGAATCTTTGGTTATTACCAAATACGCATACTTTATCGAACGCAACAAGACAATTTTTGGAGTGGAGGGCGTTTCCGCCGTCAAGACAGATTACCATGATGCCGTTCTGTCTCAATATTTTTTACGGTGTCTGCGGAAAAACGACAGATTTTGTCCTTACGGTTCGTTTCTCGTCAGGAACGACCCATTCAACATTAGGTTTCCCTTCGAAGATCTGGTCTTCCATAGCTCCGAATACCAGTTCCGGCCAGACTTTAAAGTTCTGACCTACGACTTGGAGGTTGCTAATGTCGGTGGAAAGACGAGTTTTCCGACCGGCCTCGTGTAAGAAGAAAAAATCGTGGGTGTGTCTTGTTCTTCCGCAACGGTTTCCGGCGCAACTGGGAAATGCAGAGAAGAAAGTGTAGAGACGGTATTGTGGCTCTGGTTACCGGCACCTCTTCTTCCCAACGACATTCCTTCCAAAAACGCTAGAATTTTTTACGATGAAAAGAAACTCCTGGAAGATTTTAAGGCGCACATCCGAAAGTTTCCATTCACCATCGGCTACAATACCAATTGTTTCGATAACAACGTCCTGATCGCTAAATTTCTGTAGTTTGGCATACCCATTCCAGGTCAAAACGATGGCCGCGCCATGAAATTTATCAAGACCTGGATGGAACGGGAAAGTTTCGAGGATGCAAGCATCTGCTTCATTCACCAGGAACACTTGGATCTTCTTCAGTTTTATGTTCGGAACCCTCCCCCGTAAAAAGTAGAATCCCTTCGTTTGGACAGCATGGCGAAGGCTATACTCGGGGTTGGCAAAGAGGAAATGGACATAGGACTCATCCACTCGAAGTACACGGAGATGTATCGAAACGAAAAGGTCGACGAAGGATTCGTACTGACCCTACTAGGTTACATGGCAACGGACTCTTTGCTGCCTCTAAAACTCTTATTTGCCTCTAGCGTATACGATTTTGTGTCGGTCTTTTCCTCTCTCTCTTTTCTCAACATGAAACACGTGCTGGGAAATATTTCGACTCGAACTAATAACTACTTGTTTTACAACATGAATTCGGAACGGAAACCGCGTACTTGCGAGCGGCTTTTCAAAGTCCGCGTTTTCAGCGCCAACAATCTCGTAGGTGTTAGGAAAGAGGCAAAATACACAGGTGGAATGGCATACGAACCTAAACCGGGTTTCTACGATTGGGTTTACGTCCTCGATTTTGAGTCCCTCTATCCGAGCGTTATTATAAGACACAACGTATCTCCCGGTTACGTGTACAGAGTGAAAAAAACCACTTACGAGGAAAGGAAAAAGACGTACTACGACATCCATTTCCACGCTCTCCCTGTGGACGGTGACTACGTACTACTGACTCCGAAAGAAGCCACCACTCCTCTGTCTAGACTGGAGAAGAAACTGGTAACCGAGCGTAAATACTACAAGAGCATGCGTGACGTTTCTGCCTACTGTGCAGCTGTGGAAATTGGTGTCAAAGTCACTGCCAATGCGATTTATGGTCAGCTCGGGACTTCTTATTTGACACTGTTCTCCGACATAAAAGCAGCCGAAGCGGTTACTGCTTATGGGCGCCACTACTGGAGAATGCTCGAAACCTTTTGTCGACTAGACCCTGACGTCACACTAATTTATGGCGACACTGACAGTATTTTTCTGATCAACCCCACTTGGGGAGGCAACGAGATGCGTGGAATGAAGTTTTCGGCCCGTTTCCAAGAGTGGTTGGGCCACGAACTACCTAAGTTAGAATTCGAAAACCTCTTCGAAAGAATAGTGCTAATTTCCAAGAAGACTTACGTTGGACGGACGACGGCTGGTAACCTGAGAATCACCGGATTTTTCAAGAAGGTTCCTGCGATCATGTCAAACTTCGTTACTATTATCATCGAAAAGACGCTCGATAACGTCGCAGTCTCCGATTTTTTGGAATGGGTGAAAGCAAGGATTCACAACTTGATGTGCGAAACTTGTAGCACGTCGTCGTTCGTCCAAATGAAAAAGTTGAGAAGTTAGTTGTATGAATATTCCAACAAGACCCACGCCCCTCACGTGGTCTTTGCCCGCCGTCAACGACACGCGGGTTGGGGTCTACACGTCTTCGGAGGACAGATTCATTAGTCAAAGACGTGATCCATAGTCAAAGACGTGAAGGGTCCCTGGGCGGGTAACTCGTTCGAACTTCTGGATGGAGCGGAGGGAATGGTGGTAGACCTAGGTATCTTTGCAGCAACTTACATTTCAAAACTCAATTCCTTGCTCAAAGCCGCCTACGGCCTGCCCAAGAACTTCTTACCAAAGATATTTACAGAACTATGTTGTAAACAGGACGAGCAAAGATTGGCAAGATTACTCCTAGCAGAGCCTGATGTCAGAGTTTGGACGCAGGGGAAACTCAAATTAAAACACATGCCGGACGTGCGCAATTTCCTCAAGAACTGGAACGACTTTGTGGCTGGTTATGGTTTATTTAGCAAATCGGCAGCAAAAGCTCGCGTCCTCAATCTAATCTGGCTACCGGGTCGAGGTTTCTATTGGCAGTCCATGCCCAGCGTTGTGTCAGAATTTAAAACTCTACCAGCATTACAGCGTTTTTGCGAATCGGTTTATACAAAAAATGTAACCTTCCGTCTGGTCTGCAGCGACGACGAGCCTTGGAGCGTAGGCCAGTTGTTAAGCGAAGTATTCGGTTTCACAGCTGTATCTCATTCTGGAAAATACCACATCTCACCCTACGGGGTTTTTGATGATAAAACTCGACCCATTTACGATTATCTAGAAAAAGCTTTGCGAAAAGAGCGTGAAACAAAATAAAAAGGTATTAAAGAGTTAAGAAGCTATTGTTGAAAGTTCATCCCTCAACAATTTTTCATTACAACATCTCCAATGACGCAAAACTGCTGTTTTGTAAAGTGATGTTTTTTGTGTAAGTGTTTATTTTATTAAAAGTTAATGTGTGGTTAAAAGTTGTGTTAGGATTAAATTAAACTGTAAAGAAATAATTTAAAAGTTGCTGATTTTGTTTTAAAAAATCCATGTTCCCAAACTTCGAAATTTTGAATTTTTGTTGTTCCTAGCCTCGAAATGGCCTTGATATTTATGAGGGTACTCTATCCAGAATGGTAACAGTAATTTAAGTGTATTAAAATTAAGTAACCAAATAGAAACAATTTGTCAGTTTCTTCAGTCATCAATGAGTCGATAACTAGCTTTGAAAATAGTTGCGTCTATACGGGTGAAAGAGGTGAAACAGGAGGTGGGGGGGGGGGAAGGAACAGTAGTGAGAGAAAGTACAACAGTAGTGAGAGAAAGATTAACGAAAGTCTGGATCTGGACGCGATGACGGAGTTCAGTGTGAAACCGGGGTAAGCAAGGAAAAGTGCCGGGTTTTGCCTGTGGGTACAAGTCGGAGCCAGGACCCTGAATGGTGCTAGTGTGGAAGCTGCTCAAGAATCATGGATGCTAGCAGTTCCATCATAAATGCTTGTCAATACATAGCGCGCAGTGAAAATTGGCAAGATAATAATTAGCAGCACAAAACAAATCCACACTGGCAAATACAAAATTACAAGCAGTTTTGATTTAATAAAGTAAGAGAATTTGAAATTTATTAAATGTAGACTACTCCAAATTCACACAAAAAAGTATAGGCCGACAAGTTTTATTTCTTTAATAGATTTTTTAGCTGCTTGTCGGTTTGTATATTGGTACTGAGTGTTTGCATTGTTCATATAGACAAATGTGCTCATTGTCTGTGTTATTTTGCCAATTTATTTGGGTGTAGGAATTACTGTCCATTATTGGTCCTTCACTCCCTCACTTTGCGATGGCAATAAAGTTATATTTTGTCATTATTCTTGAGCAAGATCCTACAAGCTCTGAGTAAGATCCTACAAGACATTCAGTAAGACACTTCTTGTCACTTAAATGTACCTTTTTTTTACTAGTTTTATTGCCAGACAGGTTTATAGATTGTGAAACCATGTTAGTAATTACTGAAGAAAGGCGGCTGAAGGCAGCAGTACTGTTTTGTGTTCGACTACAATGACACAAGTCAACTTTCCCAATTCAAAAAAGTGCAGAAAATTTTGGAGATTATATGTATTTGAACGTACTATGTTACTTTCGTGTTTCCATTCAGGAGGTCCGCACTAATGTGCCTTCAAAAATGTGCCTTCAAAATGTGCTGGGAAAACGTGCCTTCAAAAATTCGTGAAAATTTAAAATAACAACAACAAGAAGGTGAAAAAAACGACTTTCCCCAAAAGAAAATAATGGTAAACAAGACTCGTTACATTTATGAATTTGTGGATATTTTTATTGTCGAGCATATTGATATACTTGTGCATCATGGCTTTTGTGGCTTCCTGTCACTTGTACAACAACAGTAGGAAAGTCTACGCGAAGAACGTGGAATCTCTGGTGGAGACCGTGCCAAAAATCGGCGTGCAGGAATTTCTCACCATCGACAATGCGACGATCCAATCAACATCCCCACTTTCCACGAACTGCTTCGAGCAGCCTTACCGCTGCCCGGATGGAACCACGTGCAATTGCTTTAAGATGTGTGCCAGCACCGACGTCGAGGAAATGGTGGTTTGGGAAGACGACGGAATCTTCTTCAAGGATTTAAAACTGCCCCCTGGAATATATTGTGTTCCAAACACGAAAACGAGGTGCAAAAGGGCGACCTCGTCTTTAATCTACGCCGACGGTAGGTGGAAGTGTCACTGTACTTACCCCCAAATATTTTCGGGTGAAAATTGCGCCGAACTCGTGGCCTGCAAGAACCCAACTCTGTACGATACGCAAAATTGGTGCTTTGGAATAACCTAACGGACTCCGAGCCTTCCTTACAGAAAAGGCAGGAATTTTACGCGCTTCTACCCAGCTCCGATCTGCCTCGCTACACTTACAAATGTTACAGCAGAGATAACAACGGCAATCCTCTGTTATTTCTACCAGAAATTCCTTTAAACTGTTTTGTGGATTACTGCAAGGCCAACGTCGTCAACTCCGCGGCCCCGGGGTACGACACGAAGATGAGATGCTGCGATTGTGGTAACTACGATGTAAATCGGCAGAAAAATTCCATAGCCGGAGACCCGAATTCTCCCTGCACCAGTTGCGTCAATAAGGTGGATAGAGGATCCAAACTGTTCCTCTTCAATATTCCCTGCTTCAACGAGAGGTCGAACGTGAACGATGTCGTGTCGAAATTATATCCTTGTCCCAACTTCAACAATCCCAAAGTGGCCTGCAACTACGGAGCCTTAGAAATATCAAAAAATATCTGGGAAGCCAGCTCCCCATTTCTCCAACTCACTCCGGTGGACGAAGAGGAGCAGTATTCTGTAGGTACCATCGGTGAAAAGTGGTCGTCCGACGAGGAGGACGAAAGAGGGAAGGGTGTCTACCTACCACGGTGTTGTTATTCCAGCCACGCGTTGCAATGGCAGGACACCGACCAATTCTTAACAGTTTACGGACAACACTTCCTAACGGAAACGACCGCTGTTATTCCTCACATTTGCGGATCTTGCCTTTTGAATAAATTCAGTCCGTTAGAAGACAACACCAGAACTTACAACAATGTTCATTACTACCTGAATTCTAAAACAAAGAGCGTCCTCGCTGGTCGAACCGAAGGACCGTTTTTGCGCCGCTTTAAAGTAGCACCCACTACGTACCACGGTAACGTCGTGTTCACAAAACACACCATCTTGTTCCTAGCAGAGAGTATTCTTTTCGACGCACTCATGTTGATGAAGGAAGAGCTATTCGTTAAGGATTTTTACTCCGTTATTTACGAACATAAAAATGCCAAAATTTTACTCAACCCGTGTCTCTTCCGCTACTTCCGACTGCTTTACGAAGAATCCAAGGAAACGTCCGGGTCGTCTATTCTCCGGCAGATGGAAACAAATCCACTTACAATGTAGCGTACCACACAGATGCCTGTTTGTTCAGTAATTTAATTCCACCGAATGCAAAACTCGGTAACTACATCCAAAAGGGAACGAGAATAAGTTTTCTAAATAGAAATATGGTCAAGTTAGAAATAACGGACACTGATAGGGAAGTTGTCGTCGTCAAATCGTTAAATCCAACGAAACCTTCCTTCATGCGAAACGCGAGCGAAATCAAAACAGCGAACGATTACGCTTTAGAGAATACGTCTTCCCTGTACCTGATGGCGGACTGTCGCAAGGAGGGTTTAAAGGATTATTTTCGTTACAAAGCCATCAAAAGCCACGTCGTTCCTAGATCGGCGATAGATCTTTTCGTGGCCCTCTTTTGCGTTCCTGCTTACATCATCAAAGATGACTTGAACGATAGTAAGCCATTACGATATCTGCACCCCAATGTAAAATTCGTGGAAGGCCTGGGGCTCGTGACTTCGGGCGACATATGCAGCGGAGAATTTTTAATCATTGACCAACGCGTGTGCATTTCCAATTACGTGGCCTGGAAGTCTGGAAGCAATGCGGGCAAACGAGATTTAAAACTCGCGTCGCTTGACACCTAGTGCTAACAGTTAAAACTTACAGTTTGTGTATTCGTAATGAAGACAAAGAACAAGACTGAGATTACGCCAATGTAAAAACTACAAGTAAGACCCGGAGAAGAAGAACCCAGAACGTACACAGATACATGAAAAAAAAATGTTTTATTGTTCAAAATTAATCTTGAACCCAACCATAAAAAAAACCACACCTCCTGGTGGAAGGAGCGTATTACCTCCATACAAGGCAAATCTGGCAGACAAGTCCGGGCAAGTCAGACAAGCCCGGGCAAGTCCAGACAAGCCCGGGCGTGTCTTGGCGTGTGGTGGTTAGGTAGGTAAGTCACTACAGCTGGTATATTCGAAATGAATTTAAGAACTCCAACAACTTTGACTGCCGAGTGTTTGTAACATTCTACAAACTGCCAATAGCCGAACTTCGATAATTAGTTTTCTCTTTTTTTTTTGCATTTGTAGATTATGTTATCCTATTACACTAGGAAAACTAAAGCCCCCTTTTTACAGAATGACTCCGAAGAAACTGGTTTGCACTTGAACGTTCTGAATGAAATTTTTTTTTTTCATTCAGAACGTTCAAGTGCAAACCAATTTCTTCCGAGTCATTCTGTAAATATTTTGTAAAAATATTTTATCTCAATGATTTTTTTTTAATTTAATATTTTATTTTAGTTTTTTAGAGGTCAAAGAGGGTCAAAGAGGGTTAAAGAGGGGTCTCGGAGAGGTCAAAGAGAGTCTCCCAGGGGGTAAAGAGAGGCTAAAATGGCCCACAAAAACCCAAGAAAAGGGTCCAACACCTAATTTTGAGTATCTCCAAGGGTCTCCGAGAGGTCTTAAAGATATACAAATTCGTTTTTAAAATTTTAAAATTCGTTTTTAAAATTCAGTTTGGTAAAGACCAAAAATAAAATAATCAAGACTCATTTAAAACCAAATTTTTTTTAAAACTAAAATGACTTATTTTAACTTTCCAACTTCTTTTCAATAAGTGAAAATCATTGGCCCCCAAATTTCTTTATGCATTTCAGTTAAATCTAGACACACGCTAGTGTGTCGCGCCAAGTTAGGACGGCCAAAGTTCGGACAATGACAATGTGAATACTGACGTGC
The DNA here is from genome assembly GCA_023313725.1 of Lithobius niger. Classification (NCBI taxonomy): domain Eukaryota; kingdom Metazoa; phylum Arthropoda; class Chilopoda; order Lithobiomorpha; family Lithobiidae; genus Lithobius; species Lithobius niger. The sequence goes on from JAHWFP010169646.1 coordinate 39,441, forward strand.
CTGCCTCGACACACACTAGTGTAGCACGATAAATCTAAACAACGTTGCCAAAGAAGTATTCATGTCTAATTCACAAAAAATAAAACTGTAAAAACAAAGCAAAATAAAAAAATCCAAAAACTGGTAAAGAGGCCACAAGTTGAAAGTGGTTCGGCCCTTCAAAGGAGTGCTATCAACACACCAAAACTGACGAAATAAAACAAATTACAACCAAATTAAATCCAAACCAAAATCTATAAAGAGGTGACTAGGTTGAGAATGGTTTGGCCTCTAGGCAAAAGGTAGTAGCAAAGTATTGAAAACCAATTTCTTGTAGCGCGTGGCACTTTATTACACAGCTGTACGTAGTGAGTTGAGTTTAATGCAAAATTTAAAAAAAAGGACTGATATCATATTCAAAAACCAAAACTGGTAAAAGGGGCCGCCAATTTCCGAATGGTTCGGCCCTTCAAAGGAGTGATATCAACACACCAAAACATTTGCCAAGTTAATCGCACCTAATAATACTTTGACGTTATATGAAAAGTTTAACATTGCCTACCAAAAGTAGCAATGTTCTGGTTTTCATTTAACCGTCGAACTATTTAAGCGGTGCGATTAACTTAGCGAATGTTTTGGTGTGTTGATGTCACTCCTTTGAAGGGCCGAACCATTCGGAACTTGGCGGCCCCTTTTACCAGTTTTGGTTTTTGAATATGTACAAACTAAGTGAAACTCATGAGTGACAAGATCAGTATGTATTTTCGTTCAGAATTTATGGAGATTAGCAAAGTGGCACATTTTTGGAAAGCTTGTAACGTCGGGAATGCAGAAATCAATGTTTACATTTGCGCAGAAGCCCCTATGGCCGTCATTTTGGAAATTTCCTCTCAGCTTTAAAATTACATAGGAAGTTTATTTTAATTGATAAATACATAATCTCTTCCTTAAGGAATACAAAAATGTTATTAGTGATAAAGAACACCATGAAGTTTCAATATTTTTGGAAATTTCAGAATGGCCACCACAGAATTTCCTGATAGCTCTGCTTTAAAATGACATAGAAATTTCGTTTTATTTGATAAGCATCGAAGTGACACATTTTTGGAAAGCTTGTTACATCAGGAATCAATGTTTACGCACAATGAAGCCCCTATGGCCGCC